>OX328130.1:39511959-39537414 GCA_946811695.1 Gonocerus acuteangulatus | reverse complement strand
AAAAAAAAAAAAAAAAAAAAAAAAAAAAAAAAAAAAAAAAAAAAAAAAAAAAAAAAAAAAAAAAAAAAAAAAAAAAATGAACCTGACTAATACGTTAATGAAATCATTTTATGAATTGAATAATGTTGTTAAAAATCAAGTTAGAATTAGACTGAGGTTACAATTTAAAAAAAAAAAACTGTAAGAAATGAGTTATTAAGCCGGACTCCAGAGGGAGTACTTGGTAACGGGAGGACTTCCTTGCAAGAAGTGCCCCTGAAGAGGTGCGGAGAAAAGATGCACGAAACATGTCGGGCCCAATAAATAAAGTGGTGTAATAAAGGAAGACTGCTTTAATGACCCCATGCCTCCTAGGATAAAAAAGAATTTTGATATTTTGGGTCATCTATAAGAATAAATAATATATATATATATAATATATAATATATATATATATATATATATATATATTTACACACACACAAATTTGAAGCACCTTTACTTTCGCGATCAATGTGCTCTGAAACGTAAAATTTTCTAATCGGCACTTCCGGATTACGTTATGAGGTCAACCTAATAAACGGCTTTTTCCCGTGAAGAACCGCGCTAAAAATTACCAAAAAGATACCAGGATGTTATAGTGGGTGCAATATCCAAATCGAAGCCCAATTAAAGGATTTTTTCTAGCATATAAAAGTTAAAATAACAGCTGGTCTTCGCGTCCATTAACAACGCACACCCATGTAATTGCTCACTGCCCTGTTGATATAATCTGTAATTTATGCTTGTTCTACCGTGGCAGAAGCATACAAAAGATTAGTCAAGCAACATGTTTTCTTATCGTAGTCATATTTTTCATGTTAAGATATTATCAAAAAAAAAAAAAAAGAAAAAAAAAAGAAAACGATTTGGAGAGCATAAGAAATGTAGTCCTGCCAAAAATATGTAAATATTATGTTAGGACAGCCTCCCACTCGGAGCAAATATGACTTGCAAAGAAAAGATCTCGGTTGTAGATAGCAAATATTACTCAGAGTAAGGTCGCAGCTACCTTATTTGACCCACACCTTGTCCTTGCTACTTGGATGACATCATAGAGTTCGCACGGCCAATTTCACTCCCATAAAAGAAAACGATTTAAGAAAAAAAAATCACCTCAAGATATATTGCTGCTATTAAATGTAGAACAGAGCAATTTGGTCGCTGAGTCACTTTACAAATAATCCTCGTTGGAGCAATTCTTCTAGGGCTTGACGTCGTGGGCCGAGAACCTCCTTTTCTATCCCAGACATTTATTACCGTACGTTCTCTTCTCCATTTTCGCGTACACAAATCAAGTTATTTAATGGAAAGAAATTGTCATGCAAAATCAGAACTTATGTCTAGATTACAAAAGCTGAGTACAATTCATCGTGCTAGTCCTTCCTACTACGCAGGGTTCAGCATTAGGCTGGATTAGTGACAAGTGACAAGTACTAGGTCGCTCGTTGTCGACATGGTGCGTTCAGTATGGTCCGTCCACTAATTACCTTGTTAGTAAACACTTTTGGGTTGTTTATACGACGGGCCAAGAGACAACTGCGTAGTAGAATGTTAGTATTTCAACAATTCGATCATATCATGTAATTTATGCGGAATATGGCGTGTTCTGCAGTCCGTAAGTAGGTGTTTAACTACAAAGTATCTATTGCATTTGTCACAAGTTTGTTTGTTAAGTTATCATGAGGTTCGTGTTAAGTCTTGTGTGGCCACGTCTCAGTCAAGCAAGTACAATTTAATCTCGTCTCTTGTCTGGCAACTGGATGTCAACTCGTGAGCTGTATTTTGGATGGTGCGTAATTTATTATCAGGTAATAATCTGTCTTGAATGGAATTTAATTTAGTGTGTTATTGATCAGTTGAACTCATGCTGTCTTGTAGTACCTGGCAACCTGTATATTATAATGTGCAACTTTTATTAAGAGACAACACGCCTGAACTCCAACATTATCTTATCTTCTGCATCTCAACGGCCAACGATCTCCTCTCAATGACTATATGAATTTAAAACTATTTATCCTGATACATTATTTACAAAAACGTTACTACAGATACCCGACAAACAATACTTGAAAAATGGAAAAAGAACTTGACTCATATAACTGATTATAAACGAAGATAAGTAAAACACTTTATATACCGAGTAGCAATGATCATACAGGAGAAATCGCCTGGCGAAAATAGTTTTCGAGATTGAGAATCGACCATACTCGTTAAAAACACAAATATTTAATGACAAAAACTGACAAACCACCTGGTAACATTTGCAACACTGATCCTACCGTAAAAAATATACTTATCAGCCCACTGTCAATTACGACGTAACTTGGACATTAAGATTTAAGAGAACTTGAATCTCTTTGGTATGTGTTTCATCTCATTGTTGATCGTACTTCCTATTTATACCCTCTTTGCTCGCAGAATTATCCGATCTGCCCTTGAGATCCTGTCAGGGTAATAATTGTCTTCCATCAAAGATAGATTCTTGCATCTTCTATATTTATAAAGGAGAGGATTCTCACGATCTCGCTCTTTCCTCTATCTATTGACGATTTTTCACGATCTTCCTGTCATGAAAGTCAGAAGGAGTATTTTCCTGCATTTTCTCCAGATCATAGATCGTTTCCTCAAGTCTTCAGTTCACTATGAGACAACTATTAGTATATTTTCTTGAAATATTTTCGGAATCTGTAGTTTTAGTTATCGTATAGGAAAAGCCAATTTTTTTTTCTTATGAAGCAATCTTGGAGTTTTATAACCCGTATGCCACTAAAAATCCAGTCGTATAAAAGTATATATACATATATTTTTATTTTCATTTTGATTGAATATGACCAAAAAATAGTGTGTCTAAATCGAAAGTTCAAACGAGCTGGAGCCGCACCAGCAGAATCCGCACAAACAAATTTTTTTTTTTTTTTTTTTGTGTGAAATTTGTTGATAAATAAACGAAGTACCTACGCGTTTGCGCTTACAGGCCTCCGAGTAAACGTTTTTGTCGGTGTTCTGACTAAAAGAACGTTCGAAATAATATTTCTTTTCATTTTTAGAAAAGTGTCAAACATTCATCCAATTGCAAACCTTAAGTACATGGTCAGTGACGTTATGTTTTTGGATGTTGATATTATGTTTTTTTGTTTACCCTTATACAAAGGGAACCCCGTTTATAACTTCTCCCATAGCCGTGGCATCTTCTAAAATTCAAACGAGTCAGTAAATTACAATTCCACCAGAAAAGTGTGCCCCGGCGGAACAAGTACATTCCAACAGTATGGTATGTGCACCAAATGAGCCTGGCTGGATATAAAGTACTCCAGACAAGCACACTGCTTCCGAACTGGTTCTCTAGTTCAGATATATTTTTCAGAAACCTCAGGTATTTAACTTCAAGCCACCCAAAGTACAAAAGTGAATTACTATCACCTACAATATATAAAATCTGCCGGAACAGTATGCTCAAACTGAACTGTACTGTATACCGTAACGGAACAAATACGTCTGAACGGAATTGTATAGCCGACCAATGGGCATGGCTTGACGTACTACACTCCTGACGTGTTAGTCCAACGCCGACTGCTCCCGAACCGAGTACGTTCTCTAGATGAGATACATATATCAGAAATCTAGGGCATATAACTTTACGTCGCCCAATGTACATATAACTACAAGTCGCTATGGCCAAGGATTCCTCCACAAACCACTAAGTGCATTACAATATCCTACAATAAGTAAGACGAAACAGAACTGTAGGTCTCGACTGAACACCACGCCCCAACTAAGCAATATGCCACAACTGAAGAAATACAACCTAACTGTATGTCCGACAAATGGGCATGGCTGGACATACCATACCCCTGACGTGTCAGTTCAATATCGAGTGCTCCTGAACCGGGTCCGGTCTCTAGATGAGATATCTGTTTTAGAAAGCTCGCCTGCTTATATTGCATCACCACAGCCCTCTGTCTGAGGATTCCATGATGCAACTCCGCTGGGTACACTCCCATCTCGTTGGTTCTGAGCATTCGTTTACCAAAGATTACATGGGCAAATATTTTCCTTTCAGGAATAACTTCATGATTATGCCTTAATCTAGTGAATCCATAAAATCAACATTCGCTTGGATTTTAATTATTTTGCCTGCAAAGCAAAATAATGTTACAACAAAAATTGTAAAATTAAAAACACGGAACTGCATCATCTTAGCATGTTTCCATATTATGGACTATACAAGATGACAGACCTACTAGGATATATAGGATGAATATTTAACTACCTGAAGTAAACCAACATACTCGACAAATTATAACTTAACCTCTATGACTAAATTGAAAACAACACATCAAAATGAAAAAAATAAAGGAGAAAAAGGTTCGTTCGTATAAAGAGAAGATGTTGGGTAGTCCATTAAAATAAGAATTATACTTACATTTACTACCACACTGTCAAATACTCAAACGTTAAGAACGGTCATACAAAACATTGTAACTTAAATGCACTAACTGTACTAATACTATAGATCATAGACAAATTGACATAAAACAAATTTGAAATTTTTATATTATTATATATATATGTTCCTTCAATACTTGCTAAAAATCGCCTTGCCGCGACATCCCCGGGAGGGAGCGAGGGAGGGAGGGGAGAGAGAGAGAGAGAGAGAGAGAGAGAGAGAGAGAGAGAGAGAAGAGAGAGAGAGAGAGAGAGAGAGAGAGAGAGAGGAGAGAGAGAGAGAGAGAGGGAGAGGGAGAGGGAGGAGGGAGAGGAGAGAGGGGAGAGGGAGAGAGAGAGAGAGAGGGAGAGGGAGAGAGAGAGAGAGAGAGAGGGGGGGGGGGGTGGAGATCGCCGAGGCTTATTTGAGCGAATGCTAACCATAAAATGTTAGAGACAAAACTTATAGCAGATGGCGGCTGGAATTCCTCGATCATAGTCTTTGCATGATTAAAATTCATTGAACTTCTCAATAAATTTACAAAAATATACCAAACATCCAAAACTTCTCATGTCAGTTGATAAAGTATTAGCTTTTATGATAGTTCTCGTAGTCTGAAATTTGTATAGGCACCGAAATTTTTATATCTCAGTTTGGATCTTATTAAAACCTTAATAAAAATTTGCTACTCAATGTGAGTTTTTCCTGACACCACAATTCTATCTGTTTACAATATTCCTAAAAAGTTTAAAGATACCACTAAACACAACGTGTACGTGGAGCATATTAAAACAAAATCATACGCGTTAAGATACTTTTTTTGGCGTTACTTTCGCAGAAAAACGACACTGTTGCAGTGGACGGATTGTGTTGGTAATAGAACTTTTCCTTTCGTATTGTTCAACCAATTTTCATCAAAATTGGAAAAAACTTTGTAAATAATAGATCTCGCGTGAATATATATACATATATTGATGACCACCAGCGCCCCCGCACGGACAATTCAAACCTCCCTGGCACGCAGAATCTGAGGCAATGGAGCATAATGGAAGCCAACAAAATGATACCCCGACCTATCATTCCCTTGCCAATCACCAAGGATTGATGATAGTCTGAAGAAGCCAGAGAGGAATCCGGCGAAATATTGAAGTATGGAGAGAAGGACCGCGGGAGAGAGAAGCCGTCTCACTGACCTAACACACTTTCTTCACTAATTCCTTCCTACTATTTGATTGGTCTAATTCATTTGAGGTCAGATACGCCTAAAAATGTGGTCAGTACCTCTTCGGAGCTAAACCTGACCCCTTGCACAATCTCTATTGCATTTCGCCATTGCCAAATTGCCCGCAGTACGCAATAATATTGGACGAAATTATGAAACTATCTACTGCTCTTAGTTGCGGGAGTTCGCTTCATAAAGACGCTATTTGTACACAAGTGGCTTTTGAAATGTTTATTACCGGACATTTTGTCGATGTTCAATTCTGTTTTGGACGTTCTATCAAGGTCTGTTTTAGCTCGTTTCCTACCTTACTCCTTAGGGAGAAAACCCACATATAAAGTGGACAACATCCGGACACAATCCGAAAATGCCAACCTATCAGAGCACATAGATCACGAAAATAACGGCGGAAAATATTTGTGTGTGTGTGTGTGTGTGTACATATACAAGATCACGTTGTTAACCACGTTACAGCGTAACTACGCTTCCAGGTACAAGTTTTATAAGTTTTTGGACGTTAGGAATATAACGAAACCATTTTCAACGCGACATCTATAACTCATGTCGAGGAGAATGGAAATACTACATTTTCGGAAACGTTTTGGATATATTCCGCTGTACCTTTCAACCGTGTGGAATTAGTAGTAGATGTAAAGCATCTATACGAAAGTTTATTCCCTATAAATACGGTTTCTATGGACATGTCGATAAACAGGCCTCATTAGGAGAAATCGGTGCTTAACACTAGATTTACCAGACCAGTCATTTTGACTGGTCGTGCAATTTCAATTCAAAATTACTACTACATATAACATTTGCTTTCCTAAATGATGTTATGACCTTTGTAGCTATAAGTAGAGAATAGATTTAATGAACTTAATGTTACTTTATATATATATTAGTTACAAATATATTTTTTGTCATTTACATTTATACCAGTACCAGGTCTGGTAAATCTAGTGTTAAGTAATTTCCTCTTAAGATACTGTCAGTTTCGTGTTTTGGATCTTGATTCGCATTGGAATTTCATTTTACATTTTTACAAGTCTTTACATTTTTCCCGAAAGATTAAGGCAAAATTAACTGTTTCTATTCTAAGCATTACAAATTACACTACAGATAAGAGCGGAAACGCGCTAAGATGGCATGATTATTTTTAAATTACGTCTAGTGAAAATCTCTACTTAGAATATGATTCTGGTGAGAAATGATAACCGCATTCTATCCAAACCCCATTTCTCCCCCATAGACGTTTACAAAGGTCGACCAAAGAACAACATGAGATGTTTTGACGGTTTCCCATGGATTTTTGCAAGCCCAAACCGAAAAAAATGTACAAAAAACTCTATTATATCCCCATATAAGAAATACCCATCCAGTAGTTAATCTTATGAATTACATAGATTTTTCTCATTCGTGTTTAGTCATATACCACAAAAAATGATAAGAAATGAAAAAGCGGCCGGGGATTGGATTGAAGAAGAAGAGGTGTATGGATCCAAATCGTCGATTTGGTTTTCTGAAAAATTAGAAAGCCTTGACTGTGATGGAGAAACTTCAGCCAATAAATTTTTAACGATTTTTTGCAGACCTGTGATATTATTCTATTTCTTTTTTTTTCGCACAAGTTTCCGTTTCCCAGTGCCAATGATATTAACTTTAATTTTTTTAATTGACTTTTCAGTTTAAAAGATTTTGCATAAAACGTGGACATCTGGGAGAAGCTGGAGAGACGTCCAGCAAAATATCAGTCTCGCCCCTTAACAGACCAAGAGAAGAGGGGGACAGATACTGTAGAGGTACCTTATTTTTGACCATACAGAACACTTTAGTCCGCCCGCAAGCAAAAGGACAAGAAGGAGCTAGGCCTTCCCACATATAGGCTGAATGCAGCGCGTGCGCACTTCCTTGTTCTTTTGTTTGCGGCCTGCCGCTATAGGTACATAGTGAGGTCGGTAATATAAAAAATATCGCTTACCGAAAAGAAAACACTTCTGGGGTGGGAAGCTAAACCCACCCCACTAAAAACAATGAAATCTCGAATGTGAGAGTGATTCTTTAATGCAGGTCTCGAAAAAAACCAGTCAGTTCTCTCTCATTCTCTTATTAAAAATGCAATTTGCCTAATGAAGTTGATCCTTGCCCTTTCTTGCTTCTTTATTAATAGCCTTCTCTCTTACTGACATATCCTCCATTCGTAACCCATTAATTTAAAAAATAAAATAAAAATTAAGTAAGACTATTGTCCTAATTTTCCAATTGAAGAACTTGACTGATACAAGAACCAGATAAATCCAGTTTTGCTAATGTTTAAAAACAAGTAAAATTTCAATTGACATCTAAAATTCATAACTTCTATTTTAGAGATACTGATTTACGAAAGAAACATACACGTGCAATATTTATTTCCAATATTCTCCGGATGCACAAGATTCCCTCACAAACATGCTTCCTGGCAAAGACATAACAGAATCATACCATAAACCAGGCAAAACGAAATGCATTGTAATTTTTCTAAATATTAATATTTGTAAACTCATTTTACTGCAAATGAAATAGGTTAACCGAAGAAAAAGAAACTAATAAAGGCAAAGAATGGCAACAAGAATAATAATAATAATAAAGACAAAAAACACATTCGAAACTTTATAAGCAGAGATTCAGGCCGAAGGAAACATAATTTCTGATATCAAGTTAATAATTAATGTATATATGAAACATTCTGTCACCCTTGCAACTTCAAAAGCTACATTCCATCGTTATGTACGAAACCCGATCATACACGAATGGCCACTGGGTCATTCAATAAGTATAGGATTGATCCCTGCGTATACTAGGAAGCGATCAGCTGACAATGGAAGAACTGTCAACACACAGACTAATTGGTGGTGTGTATACCCTGGCTCATGGAATCAGCAGAAGGCTATGTTGACTTCCAAGAGCGCCATCTACGGGAGAAACTCAAAGGTAAACCGATGCTTCTCGAACTATTCAGCAGTAGAGTTTGACTTGCATTCCCAGAATCCTTGATAGTGTTTATTTCGTACTAAGTGGTTTCGATTCCCGGCAGAAGTTTGCTGAGCTTTTGGACAGCCGTTCCAACAGCCACGATAATTTCATTATCTATTTCTAAATCATTAAGTAGCCAATACTTACGTAGATATAATATTTCAGCGAACTACATTTGGGAATGAGCTAAAAGCGAGAAAATACTAATAAACGATTACAAGTACACAACGTTAACATGTTTCTGTTCTTTTGACATATCCATAAATGCCACTTACGCTCAGGCCACTAAAAGAACCAATTCTTAGGTTATTTTGCCGCAGAAAAGGCGATGTACACCTTACTGGCGCGGCAACTTATATCTTTTTAAGAGAAAACGTCAGATTTTCAGAAAAATCTTTACTCCAAACGTTTCGGCGTGATCTTTGCAGCCATCTTCATCAAGAAATGCCTAGGAGATAGACGAATGTATATCCATGGTCACGTTAATGTTATCGTGGTCTTCCTCTATCTCCTAGGCATTTCTTGCGGAAGAAGGCAGCAAAGATCACGCCAAAGCGTTCGGAATTAAGATTTTTCACTTCCAACCATTCATTGACCTCTTGTAACATATCTTTGTCTTTGTCACCTCAAAGGTTAACAATATGCATCACATTAACCTTTTCTATAGGTACTTGCGTTTTACAAGTTCTCTATCAGTGTTTTTATGTTAGGAAGGAAATCAGAAAAAGTCCGTCACGCAGGAGCTGCATAACTAAGCACTTTCCTCAGAATTTGGGTAGTGTAGACTGCTTTCCAGAACAATTTGCTTAAAATATCCTACATAAATAAAATAAAAACATGAATAGTTCTCTTTTAAATTTGTAATGAGTAACTGATCAATTATTAATTTGCTTCCAGAGTTATGTTTACACATGGTACCTATTACACTACGTAATAAATACAAAAAACCTCATATCATCGTATTTTGATCTAATACAGTCACTCTAGTGGTAGAAAGCGCTCCTTGCGGCGGCTTTGTGAACCTACGTCTGGCGGGCTTTTCTATTGAAATATATTACAAATTAAACCCCCGCTTTCCGATTGACCGATTCAGCTCATTTTTACAACACTTCTTTCTCATGAGTTACCCACGACGTATACCGCGTTTCGTTACAATACAGCAGAAATTACGATCGGTATGTATATATATTTGGAATTTGGGTCCGGAGTAAACCCCCCCCCCCTTCTAATGAATCGATATAGTTTATTTTTACATCACATATTTACCTGTAGATTACCACTACGAATACCGAGTTTCGTCGAAATATACCAAAAATCACGGCTGGTAGTGGCGAATGGGTATTGTGGGTCCGGAGTAAACCCCCCCTCCTAATGAACCGATTTAGTTTATTTTTACAACACATATTTACCTGTGGATTACCACTACGAACACCGAGTTTCGTCGAAATATACCAAAAATCACGGCTGGTAGTGGCGAATTGGTATTGTGGGTCCGGAGTAAACCCCCCCTTCTAATGAACCGATTTAGTTCATTTTTATATCTCTCGTTTCTCTCTATATTACCACTACGAATACCAAGTTTCGTTGAAATATAACAAATATTACGGCTGACATAGTCAAATTAGTGTTTTGGGCTCGGGGTAAACCCCCCCCTTCCGGTGGACCGACTTTGGTGGTTAACGAACTCGTTCAATCGTTTGCTAATTGAATGCTATAAACCAAGTTTCGTGACGAAAAAACAAAAACTCTGGCCGCTATCGTGTTAACAGACACACACACACATATATATATATATATATATATATATATATATATATATATATATGCATATATATATATATATATATATATATATATATATATATATATATATAGATATATATACATTTTAACGGGGTTCATTTTCGGTGTCTACTAGGTAGGATCGATAAAGGTTTGAAGAAATTTTTCTAAAATTCCGTCATGAGTCCAACCTCAATAGCTACTTTCCTTCGGAGGAAAGTGCTAAAAGGCACACAAGAAATATGTATGCAATGGACGGGGTATTTAAGAAAAAAAAGTTTAGTTTCTATCAAATGAGGCAACATAATCCAGTGTTTAGTATACAATTTATCGCGTGTTTCGAAATGAATATCAGAGTATTAAAATGAGCTAAATAAAAATATGCATTCATTTATAATGATGCTATACATGGAGGCCTTGTGACCACGAGTAGTAAGATGCTATTTAGTAGTAAGGCGTGAGCATTCCGCGCCTAAGTTCGTGGGTTCGATTCGCACTAGGGATAGTGGCTATTCTTTCCACAAAAAAAAATACATAAGGATCGAAAACTATATCCTATTAACCACCCAAAAATCTGTCTTATGTCTAAGTAGACGCAAAAATTAAAATAAAATCACTATTAATTTTTTCTACGGCGCATTGGCATTAAGGCTACTATCGCCGCGCTAACTATAGGTTGCCAACTTTCCTAAGCATCCATGGAGGTGGAGGGAATCTTTTCAACGGGACCGTAGACGAAATATTCAACCTGTTGCAGGCGAGACACGAACCAACATCTCTCGCATTAGCATCCGGTATAGTAGCCACTAGACCACAAGGAGACCCCTAAAATAATTATTATCTTAATAAATGAATCAGCTTTTCAGAAGATTGTGTGTGCGTGTGTGTGTGTGTGTGTGTGTGTGTGTGTATATATATTTATTTATATTATGATAAACATACAGAGATGGAAAATAATCATTCAATGTATATTGAGGTCAACGCCATGCAAAGGACTACGCTAAAATTACACAGCTCCTGCGGTACGGACGATTACTTCTTTTCCCAGATTTTATTATATCATTATCATTTATTATCTTTTAGAGTTATATCTATTTTAATCATAGAAATTCTGGTATATAAAGAAACCAGTCTGCTCCCGGAAAGCATGACGGAATTTCCAATGATTCATTTTTAAAGATATATGTGAAATGCCTATCCTTATAAAATATGAATCAGGCTAAATATAATTCCCAAGAATTTCAATGGAATTTACAAATTGATTGTACGTTTGTTATTCTCAAATGTGAGAAAGTACGCGAAATGAAAGTGCCTTACTAACACTGGATAATTTTACAGAGCGTAAAATTTTAACTTTTCGGTCTCATTCGATTCACCACCATGGGCGTATATAGAAAATAATTTCGGAGGGGGCTGGAAAAATTTCGGGGGGGGGGGGCTGAGACCATTTCCGGTGTATGGAATACTAACAATTTAGATCTTGGAAGAGTTTTAGCCAACTAAAACGCCATTACACTCAAAATAGAATATTTTATATGAACTAAATGATCTTATTTAATTTATTTTTGAGGGGTTTCTGACATTTTTACCGATCAAATCAAAATTTCGGGAGGGGCTGCAGCCCCCTCAGCCCATGTTTATCTTTCTTATATACGCCCATCTTCCCTACGCCAAAAAGTGTACCTAAAAGCCTTTGAACGGAAAAGTGTAATCATAAAGATATTTTTCGCAAACAGTGTTCTGTTTGGCGTATTTTACTGATTAATGAACTTGACTTCCCTTAAAATGTCTTGTTGGCGCCAATACATTGCTTTTTACGTGGCGGGTTTCCTTCCTAAAAAGAGAGGGAAACAACGAGCAAAAGGGTTAAAAGAAGCTAGGATTCAATTTAAGGTAATGGAGCTTACGTTTTTGAGCATAAAAGATTGTTCGACGTATGTGAAATTCAAGTATACAAGGTTAGCTGAAAAGTACATTTACACCAACGCCGTTATTAAGCCAGATACTTTTCCCCGCCATGGTGCTAAAGACCTCAGCAGTCAAGAGCTTTATCTCTATTATATAAATAAACAATAAAGCAATATTTACTGTTTTCTATCTATTTTCCGAAAATCTCATCGAAAACCGGATTTTAAAGTATTTTGGGTAGGTGGCGATCACGTACAGCATTATGTAATTCATGGGTGCCGCTGGCTTTTTTCAGACTTCTTAAATTTTGTAAGGTTTCAGCTCTTCTAGGATTAGGCTTAACCTGAATGGAAAGCCAAAACCACAAACTACCGCGATCCATTGATTCCAGACGGCGCTTTCACTAGGAGAGTAATGACTCTCGGTGAAACACAAACAGGCAGGAGGTGTGAAGAAAGTTTCGCTGAATGAACGAAAAGCGTAAAAAAACGTGTCAGGGGAACGACGCCAGTTCGGGGGATTCACGCTTTTTCGGCTATAGGGGGCGTAGACGTGCTCTGACTTGCGGTCTCGCTGTATCCTTTGTTCGCGCCATCTTCGAAATTGCTGTTAATTTAGGCAATTGAAAGCTTAGCGCACAGAAAAGAAATCGCACATGAAGCATTGCTGCATACCATATAGGTGAAAAGAGTTTAGGCAAAAGTTTACCTTAAAAGAGATACATACTTATTACACCACATAGGAATGAAAGAGAGAAAGAGAAAGAGAGAGAGAGAGAGAATTGGAAATAGTTAGGGACAGAAAAAAAGACGATTCTAAAGAAAGTGAAGGAGATGAAGATGCAGAAAGAGGAATAGACGGGAGAAGAGAGACTGAGGGGGGATAAAGAGATAAGAGGGATAAAGAAGGGACATTAAAATACAGGAGAATGAAAAAGACAGATGCATGTAGAAAGAAAAGAAGAGAATGAGAGAAAGAGGAAGGATGGCGAAGAGGTGGGAAAATGAATGTTTAACCAAGCGATCAAGAAATCATTTGTCGTGCTCGTAGTAAGATGCAAGACTAAAGACTTAAAGGTGTGCCCTTCTGAAAAGACATCGAAATCGGAGAATCTTTAAGGAGGACCTACCATCAAAACAAAAACTAGAAGATAAGGTTAATTCTTATCATATTTGATTTGGCAACAGAATTATGGAAAATTGAAACTTCCTTTTTTAAAAAAAAATAAACATGAGGGTTTGAAGGAGGACGAACTTCACGTTTGAAGCTTAAGAGCTGCAATAGTTGGTCTAATTGTCGGATATTTAGAACGCCCAGCAGCGGTTATAAGGTGTTCCTCTGTATTAAACCCTATCAGAAATCAAAGTATGCTCTCCCTATACACATTTGCTCCATATGAGTAATATCCCACCACTAATGACTAGTCCACAGAATAGAACGACTAGTTGAAAAAAAAAAAAAAAAAAAAAAAAAATCGATTCCTCAAGGGGGACAAAATTATACGAAGGAACGTAGAACTGCATAATTAGGTATATACTGTAAAGATACTAAAGTATTGTTACCGCATAAATAAATAATAAATAAATAAGCGTAGTTATGTAGAATAAAGTAACGGAGCGCTCTTTGCCGAGGTAAAAATGAACAAAGTGTGATCTTTTCGTTAGAAATTCAACGAATCAGGGGTTCTTTTATTCCCAAAAGTATTGTAAAATATCTGTGAATCCGGACAAATTGTAGTGTCTTGAATTAAAATGTCTAATACGAGAATGTCGGAAAGTTCTGAAGATTAGTGTTCAGGAGACTGACATCAAATAAAATTAAAAAGTTGTAATGCTTGTTACGGGCAATAAGTGGGGAGAGGAAATCACTAAACCTTCGTCAAATTAACCCTGTATGGCCATCTGAAAAGATAATTGAACCAAAGAAACTGAAAGGGTCGATCTAACCTGGGGACAGAGGAAAAAAAGAAATTAAGGGTCGAGAAAAGGGTTTCTAAGAACAGGAGATTTATTGGAGATTATCTTAAGAGTATCTGCTTTAATTTTACGATATTTTCTTTATACTTGGAAGAATATTTCTTGTACTAATCATATTTTGTATGTAACCAAATATAATTCCCCGTAATACACAGTTTATACGAGCTTAGTACTTGTCCTCTCACTAAGCTGGCATTGTGACAAGTGACAAGTATTCATACACCCGTTGATGTACAAATGCGTTTAGTAAGGTCCGTCCAAATTTGTCACTCTGGCGAATGACAATTGACGAGGGGAGTTCACATGTAGAGGAGACGTGAGTTTAGTACGTTCTGTAAAGGATGTAACTTGTCACTTAACACATGTTGGGCTATTTAAACGACACATTTATTGTAAAAACCATTAATTTACATTAACCTTTTACATGCTTATTATTCAGCAATGAGTACAAATCAATTTTCACCAAATTAAAAACTTATTCAGCCCGCCAAATGTTCACACCATACTTTCCTGCCGAGATAAATTTCAGGCCACTCGACTGACGACTTCCGTTTTACATGTGCATCGCTAAACTTGGAGACCCCCAGACATATGCCATATTCATGTCGTATGTACATATGTCATATATATATATATATATATATATATATATATATATATAAAATCTAAGTTTATAATAGAGCGAATAAATATATTGCATCTTCAGAAGCTTAAAATCATAATAAAAGGGTCCATATGGGGGTATCCCGTGGTCTAGTGGCTAGCGCGCCAGTTTCATAAGCGGGAGATGGTGGGTTCGATCCCCACCGGCGGCAGGAATTTTCTCATCTTAGGGCTCACTGAGAAAATTCCTGGCTGCACCCTGGATGTCGGCGCTAATGGCCAAGAATTATGTCGATGCGCCGTATAAAAAAAAAGAAGAAAAAAAAGATCCATATGGTGAACTGAAAGGGGCATTAAGAATTCAATAGAGTTTCACTATATAACTGTTATAGCTCATCTGGATGAAGGCAACAGTTCAATATTACCAATGCTAATGAGTTTATTTAAATACTATCAAGGCAAAGTTACTTTAAAACGGCACATCAATAATCAATGGCCGACAGCTAGCTTTAGGAATACAATACCGGTACTACGGCTATATAAAGCTCAAGAATGCCATAATTAATACAAACTATAAAAGAATAAAATAAATAAATTGATAAATAAAATAACAGAAGGCCACGATTTTGTTTGAGTAGGAAGAGTCAGGGGTGAACGCAGCGCCATTTGAATACAGGGGACAAAGGAACCAATAATAATTTGAGCTCAGAGCCGGGCATAAATTATAATAAATTTTCTCAAAATGGTAGAAATTTGCATTTGTCCCTGGGCAGCTTGACGATATGGCTTCCGTTCCGGCGGGAGTATCAAATACGCCTACGCTACAAATAGGTAATCGCAATGGGGTTTTGCTCTAAACGAATTACAAGGTTCGTAATCGTCTTACAAAAATAAAATACTTGAGGATGTGTTATATGTGACATTTTGAGTTTCTCTATCTGATAAGCCTATAGTATAACAGCATACCTATCAGTTTCTTGCGTTATCAGTACCATGTGATTATATATCAATCTTCAACACTGTCTACATCAGAGCTCATCCGACCCTCGTCTCTTATGCATGTATCTCTGACTTTTTTTTTAAATTTTGTGTCATAAGGTAATTAATTTATTAATGGCTCAACAGGCGGCGCTTGTCCCTCTCAACTCCGACCATTATGCTTCTTAACTCCTCATCCACCGAGTCTTTCCACCTTCCCGAGGTCTTCCTCTTGGTCTGGCGAAATCTATGGTTCCATAGTAAAGTTGCCTTGCTGCTGTATCGCATCCTGATTTCAGGCACCAGCTATTTGAGGCGCTGAATTCGCACAATATGGGAAACCTTGTTGCCATATGTTAATGCAACCAGTATAGCTAATTAATAACTTTTTCTGTAGGGGGGGGGGATATCTGCTTTTTACGGATTGGATTTGCCTTGGACGAAAAGGGTACCTTGGTATTTTAGAATGGTGCGATTTGAGACGTAGACTAGACGTTCTTAGGAGGATTTAATTGGACTCTTGAGAAGAACGCTAGACTTGCCTTTGGCACTCAGAGACAGAGCATGCAAATCACGTGTATTGTATTCTACAAAAAGTCCGTCTCGCAGGAACTGCATCATCTTAGCGCGGTTCCGTTCATATCCCTAGTCTAATTTGGAAAGATTAAAATAGAAGCAGTTATTATTTTGGTTCCACCAGTCTTTTTTTTTAATTAATTATTATAATGGCGTGTCAACCCTTAAGGTCACTAACGCCATTCCTGTGAGTAGTAAAGTCTTGAAAGGTCATGATTTACAATCTTACCTGGAAGGGTCGGCTACACTAGAAACGGACCCGCTAGTGACAAGGTCTTGGAATCTTTGAAATCTATATTTCTAACAATAAATTGTTTTTGTTATTTTACTTAACCAGTTTTATTGTCAAATACATTATCCAACTATAAGCAATTAAAAAATAACAAGACATAAAACAGACTTAAAGAACCATTGGAATAAACTAAATCAATTAATTTAAAGCTTTAAGCACTTTTTTCTCCGATTGACATCGCCTAATTAAAACTTTCTTCAGAACCAAGATTACCAGAATGGTAATCTTCCGCTTCACAAGATTGTCAACGGTTTTCGAGATACTAATGAAATTATATAAAGTTACCAAAACTTTTTTTGTCTGTTAATAAAATATTTTATTCTAACCCTTCCTTTACTCTAAACGTAACAAAAATTTCAACATATTATTGTTGATGAAACTCGAACATGCAGAAAATGTTTCAACTGTATCCCATAATTCTAAGTACCAAAATCAAAGACAAAGAACCCTCCCTAGGAAGGACGCTAGGCAGTTGAAAAACTATATATCTTGGAAATCCATATCTCTAACATTAAATTGTTTTTCTTATTTTTCTTAACCTGTTTTATTTTCAAATACATTATCCAACAATAAGCAATTAAAAAATAACAAGGAATAAAAAACAGACAAATAGAACAGTTCGAATAAGCGAAATCAATTACTTTAAAGTTTTAAGCTCTTATTTCTCCGATTGACATCGCCTAATCAAAACTTTCATTAGAACCTTATTTTTAGAGCATCTAATAAGCTTTCTAATGGTATTCTTCCGTTTACCAAGATTCTCAACCTTCTTCGAGATATTAAGGAAAGTAAACAAAGTTACTAAAACTTTTTATGTCTGTTAATAAAATATTTTATTCTAACCCTTCCTTAACTCCAAACGTAACCAAATTTTCAACATATTAGTTTTGATGAAAGTAGAACATGCAGAAAATGTTTCAACTGAATCCCATGATTCTAAGTACCCAAACCAAAAACGGTATTCAAAAAATATGTTTCCAATTTTCTCGAAAACGGTTAAAGCTATCGCCTTGAAAATGGTTTCATTCGTTTTCCTAGCCCTGGAATCATATAAAACGAGTACTTAGAACCTTATGAACTCAAAAACGTAAGCGTTACGATTTTTTTTGCGCGAATTTCGCCCCAAACGCCATGTTCCAGTAGGCGGGTTTCGCTGGTTAACGAACTTGACCTTTCAAATTGGACGACGGATTTTTGTACCAAATTTCATCACAATCGGACCATTAGGGAAGCCAGAAATGAGCGAACAGACAAATATATATATATATATATATATATATATATATATATACATATATATATATATATATATATATATATATATATATATACATATATATATATATATAAATATATACATATATATATATAAATTTGAACCACCGTTATTTTCGGTCTCTAGGGGTTCTGAAACGCGAAATTTTCTAGTCGGCACTTTCGGATTGTTTTATTGTATCAACCTTATAAGCGGGGTTCCTCCCTATGGGGGAGGGAGGAACCGCGCTAAAAAACTAATAGATAAAGAAGTAAAATATAGCCTCTTTTTTTGTGGCGATAATATGAATTACCAATTATTGGAGTACCAATAACAAAGGTTTTCAAATAACTGTATATATTGGTAGAGACTGCAAGCTGTAATTTTCCTTTGTCCGGATTAACATTGATCAGAATAATGGTGGGATCATGCAATGACAAGGGTCTATGTAAACCATGTAAGTGGGCATTGGCAGGAATAATTTCATCAAAGGACATCACGATTAAGATAAGATATAGGACTCTCCTTGTGGAACACCTGCAAGCAAGACATAGGAAGAGAATGATTTTGGGCCACAAGGAAGCCAATAATAATACATTAATAAATTCCACAAATATAACAGAACACTTCAGAAAAATGTTCTTAATACATAATAACTTCATTAAATGACATATTATAACGTTTGAGTGTTTCTTAAGTCGTTTCTCGAGTGCTTCAGATCATAAAAGACCTTTGATAAATAGGGATTTTAGATACAGGGTGTTTATTCCTAGCTCGCCTTAAACATCGCCAGAAATGTCTTTGAACAACATCGCATTCGATCATGCATTTCGGTTATTGAGTTCAGGCCACAAATTAGACGAATAAATGAAATGAATTCGGCTGCTATGCGTGAAATCGCTCACAATAACTGTTAATGGAGCATGCAATCATGAAGAGGTATTTTTGTACGCAAAGCAACAATTCCAAGTCCAATTACGCATTAGACCCTTACGCCGAGCGGCCATTGCGAAATAGGTTCCAGCTGGAGGAGGTCTAACAATCGCTTGGTCGGCCTACAATCAGGGTAACGGATTGCATTCAAAGCGGCCAAGTAGGAAGTGGTATAAATAACTACGGCAATCTACTGCGCAGCTGAGGGGGATCAATGGGGGGAAGTCCTTCAAAAAGGTCGTTGGTTAAACCATGATTTGTTAACTACCAGTGTAGATAATTCCCATAACATACGGAATGTATGAGTGGAAGGATTTGAGTCCAAAACTCGGACACGAACAGAATGATTTTGTCTTTACGTGGCGTCGTTCGAGAGTCGGAAGTCTATTTCTTACTCCAGATATTTTTATTGGTCCCAGTTGATAAAGGATGGAATTCCTGGAGGCTGGAAAGGTTTGATGGTATTTTCGTACTTGATTTTCTACGTTTATGAAAAATGAATAAATCTCCAAATCGCTGTGGACCTGTCTGTTCCGAACGAACCAAAGAGCATTAGACATTATTCTGAGTACCTTCTTCTGAAATAGTAGACATTTGAGGTGTGTGATAAAGGCACCAAACTAAACCGGGCATGCGAACGTCGGTATGGATAATACTGTCGATGTGCAGATAAGTGTAGCACAGGTGTATTTTAAAAGACTGAATCCCTCTACGAGAGAACCTTCTAGCTGTGCATTGAACCTAAGACAGCTATTCAAGAGTCCAGCGGACACCAACCTTTTTTAATTATCTTCCTAGCGGCTTATTGTTTCGATGCATCCACGTTGCTACCTGCTTTATTCATCAACACTTCGGCATTGTCTATATTCCTAGAAGGGTGATGATTACCTCGGCTGATGATTCATTATACAAACCTCGTACTGACAATAATATACTGTTAGCTCCTTTCTTACACTAGGAATTAATTAGAGGCCAAACCTGATTACCGAATCGAGGTTCATTACTCGCTGGGGGGTGTGACGACATGAGGACTCTGGTGAAATGATTAGTATGAATGCATCTACTCTGAAAAGAGACTGCAAGTGCGCCGAAAAAAAACCTTTCTACACATTCAGAAACCTAAACCTCGTTGAACAATCCAGTACCAACTGAATTCTCAAAACGTCCAACATGCAGGAGCTGCATAATTAAGCACATTAGAAGGTGGATAGTGTATATTAGTGTATCCCTGAATAATTTGCGTGAAATAATAAATAGTTTTGCCCCTTTGTATTTCCGTTGAGATAGTTTTGCTAATCAATTCCGTTGCGGAAAAAAATGCTGAAGTTGAATTATTAGTGGTGTAATTTCAGAACAGACAGAAATTTTCAAATAATTCAATAATGCTTTAGCCTTTAATCCTGAAAGCAGATATTTAATTGTAAAAAGAACTTTAGTTCTGAAAAATTTAATTACTTACTTGGGTCTTGATATTTCATTGAGTCGTTTCCTAGAGCCAGGAAAAAGGATTGTTTTGTCTAATGTTTTCCCAGCAATCCCTAACGAAGCCACAGAAGAAGCATTGAAGAGGCTAGGAATTGAAATACTAGTTTCACCTGTCCAAGGTTTAAGAGCTGGCCTCCATGATCCACGGTCAGCACATGTGCTCAGTCATAGAAGGCAGCTGTTTATCAATTCTGACGGCATTGAAAAGTTACCTTCTTCATTGGTTATCAAAGTTGCAGATAAACAGTGGAAAATATTTCTTGTTTCAGGAAATGTTTTATTTGCAAAGAGCATCATTTTTCCGTTGTATGTCCCGAAGCTTGTACAAATCAGACTGAAAATAACCAAGTACACGTAAATACCTTTCAAGGCTCATCCAAAGTCTTTAAAAAAGAATCTACTGACATCAACAAAGTCTCCATGCTGCACCGAGAACCAGATGAAATTATATCTCCTTCCTGCAATACAGAAGACAGTTCTACTTGTTTTACAACTCCATTTTCTGATTCAACTGACCAAATGCTCTTACCCTCCGAAAACAGGAGTAAAGATTTTCCTTCTTCTACAGTAACGCCGAAGTCAATAGAATATGAAACTGGAACTGAGGATGTACGGAATGAAAGTGCAAAGAATGAACAATTTAGAAAAGCTGACATTGTTATCCTTTTCCAATCCTAACATTCCCGTTATAGCTGAACCTCACCCTCAACAAGATAATGTTGCTAGTGAAGAAAGGATGGTGACAGCAGAAGATACGGAAGAAGAGGATACGGCAGTACTGACTGCTCGAAGGGCAGAATCGCCCAAGAAACGGAAAAGTACCAAATCATCGAAAGCTCGAATTCAGAAATCTTCGGGAAAAATAACAGAATCTGGAGGACGTAAATTAAACATTAAGAAGACGTAGACAGTGTACACTTTTGTAAATAGCTCGGTTATTTTCAAGACATTATTTTCCACACTATGTTTCGATGTTTATGATAGCAAGCAATCAGTAAATAGCTCGAACATACAGAGCTATAAGCACAGGTGTAAATTTTAGATACTCTGGGATTCTAGCCTTTGTATTAAATTCTTTTTGTTTTGTATAAACTTTTTTTTTATATTTAATTTCACCATTTTTTATATTTTGTAATAAGTTATTCAAATCAATGATTCTGATTTTGTAATAAGTTATTCAAATTACTGATATTTGAAAACTAAAATTTGTTATATTTTCTGTTTATTTAAATTGGAGCTTATCATGTTAGTTACGAAGCTCTTAAATAAATAAACTTATGGCCACCTAACCGGTATCTTTGGACTTCCTTTAACGAGGGGAAGGCTTTTAAATAGGTTAGTAAAGGAATATTCATTTACTTACAGTATGTTAGCCGTAAAACTAAATGAATGTCGTGAAATTTACCTGAAAAAGAAAAAGTTCCTTTAATATAAGCCTAAAATATTTAACCAGTTTAGAATTATTGTTTTTGCTTATTTCAATAGTCCTATAAGAATGTACCAATGAATTTATTTTTATATATATTTATCTGAGAACATCACAAAAACAGTACAATAATCACTGACTCACTGAGAACATTGCAAACACTTCGGAACATTTAGTGTGACAATCCTTTAATAACAGTTATATCAAACAAACTTTTGCTGCTTAAAAATGTAGGCTGTGTGCTACCAGGCTACGAGGACATTTACCATGTCCTCCACGTGTACGAGGTTGCACGAAAAGACCAAATAGAATTGACTGCTCTACATACCAGGACTTCCAGACAGAGGCAAAGGGAGTAATTATGGGAGGACAAGAAAGAACAAGTTAAGCGAACTATGCCGGCTAAGGATAGGCCATTCGTGATTGACTCACTCATTCAGCCTTATGACAAGAAAGGGCAGACCAACCAATCAAAGCTGTAATAACATTCATACAGTGAAACACCTCCTGACAGACTATCCTCAGATGAAATGCTATCACAGGACATAAACAAAATATCACTAATCAGGACCTTGGAAGAGAAAGGGCGAAAACCGGATCTCGGGATATCTAAGTCAAAGTTCTGAAAGTGCTTCAGGATAGCAAGGGCTATGGCATGCTGATTCATAAACCTGATTGAATAAGTATGCGATTGAAATTCAATGTTTTAATTTTAATTTATGCGAGTGATTTGTGGGTAAAGAAATGCTAGCAGGGGACTTTCAGACCTGGGATTTGCCCCTGCCTCTCTAGGAAAATCGGACATTGCATTTTTCATAGATGATACTGGAAGAGAACTAAGGCAAACCAGAGAAACAAGGCGAAGCGTCGTGTTACCTAAATCATTCTGACACAGAAAGAGAAGTCGATTTTTCAGATTTGCCTTTTCTCTTCCAAGGTTCTGAGATGACAGTCATTACATTTTACAACTACTTGAACAGCTTAAAAATGAGTCCATTATGATTTAATTAGTCGGCACATCCGCATTGGTTGATGTGGTCGACTTCATAAGCGGATTTCCCTCCATACAGTTGAATCCTCTGCTTTGACATTGCAGACACGCCTGCTTGGCGTACCGGCATACGATGCTTGACTGGACGTTATGACCGCGAATATAAGATCAAGAGACTTGACCCGCCCACGCGGAAACAGAACCGCTATCTGCGATATCAAATATCCTTGACAACGGTAAAGCCATTAATTATCCAAGTCAAATGAACTATTACAAGACCATAACTTGTTTTCTGTTTGTAAACCGGGAACAGAAAAGGTTCTCTGTGTCAAGATCAATGATAAATCTTGACACAGAATGCTTTGTCTAAACTAGCAATAAATTAGGAATTCAATAGTCTTCATTTAATACAATAATGTATTATTAGTATTGTATAATTTGTGGTTTATAAAACTTTACATATTAAATACATGTAGTGAAACATAGCTGTTCGGTTACTTGCAACAGGAACTTTAATTTCTTCTTGGATTTAAATTAGAATTGAATACTTTAAAATAATGGCAAACATTTCGTAATAACCAATAATATTTAGAGAAACAACTTCCAAAATTGTAGATCATATCACAGGACCTAAGAAGAGAAAGGGCGAATCACGAAATCTTGATATTGGGAAAACGAAGTACAAGTTCTAGAAGCCCATAGTATACAAATAGGCGTATATTTCCTCATCTATATCTTCTACTTATAAAATTATTAAATAAAAAATAGACAATTTCACTTGGCAAAAACGAAATCGATTCCATTACTTGGCAGAAGTGCTTCAGGATAACAAAGGCGAATGTTTACTCTATAGAATGCTTGTCACGTGTATGTTATATTATTGCAGTTTTTGTATCTGTTCAAAGATTTTAATCAAAATTAGGTGTGTTGTAAAATTTCATACATAATGTCATTAAAAGAATGAAGTCCTGAGCAGGCAGTCATAAGAAGACAACCATCTATCATATGATACATTGTACAAGACATAACCTCGAATAGACATGAAACATACGATTATATCATGATCTGTTTCAAAATCATAAGCCTCCAAGTAGTGTGGGTTTTAATTCGGGTTGCTAAAGAGTAAGTTAATCCGATCCTAATCTAAATGAAGAAGTGACGGTTTGAACACATGCTTCAGAATGAAGGAAAGTACTCCATAAACCTTAATACACTTGTAAATTTAAATTGTGAAACCTTGTTTTTTCAACCTTCGCAAGATCACTATCGTGTTCTATGTCGCCCACCCTCCGGCAAGTACCAACAGTTAAGGAGGTCGCTGAATTCAATATAATCCAGGAAGTTAAAGGCGACCTAAGGACGTTTCGGGGGTTAGTTTGGCTCAGGTGGAACTTTATTTCGACAAATATCCTGGAGGAACTGGGTTAAAAACTCGTCCCTCCATTTGAGAACCAGGTAAAGAATAAAATCAGACGGCCAAATCATAGCACTGACCAAACTATCTCCTTAGTGCGCTGTATGGTCAAAAATCAGATTCCTGTGCAATAGGCTGCAGCATATTTCGACTAGAAATTTCTCTCTAAAGACTTAGTGGTTCTTAGTATCTGTTAGTGGTAGTCAGGGGATCTCTCCTGAACAAAATTATTACCTGGGGATCTTCTCTCAAAGCCAGTCACTTTGAGAATTAATTTCAGGCACACGTTTACATTGGACTTAGACAAAATAAATATTTATGAAAAATATATTCCTAGACATTATAATGAATAATGTTGCGCATTTATAGAACATTATATTATAATAACTCAAAACAAAAGAAAATAATGGTATCGCTTGCGGGCTCAAGGTAATGGCTACGTAGACATACCGCGGTCCACGGCCCCTGATTAAGAAACGCTTACTTAGAGAATTCCTTGGTATACACGGACGCTTGCGCAACGAAACTATCTATGAAACGCCAGCAACCAAATTATTAGTATGCAACTCCGGTTAGTGTCCTGCTATGAAGCACGAGAAACTATATAAATTTCACAAAAAAAAATAAAATAAATGTGTTCCGGTAGGCAGATTCCCGTTGGATAATGACCTTGAACTTTTTCCCCAAAGTATTTTTTTTTGTTGCCAAATTGTCTCAAAATCAGCCCATCTTCATATACAGAGGAACATATGAGGCGTTCCGGATACGAAGGGCGAACTGAATATCTGGAAACCGTGTTCCCAGATAGTGAGTTCGCCCTTCGTAATCGCAACGCCTCATACATTTTTTTATATATTTTTTGTTTTATATCAATTATTGTGCATAAGCTGCTGAGGCCATGAGCCTCATAGATACATACAAAATTGGACAACCAGTTTTATGAGTCCTAACACGATACAGGAAGTTGAAAAAAAATCAATAAGAAATCCTAGCTAGGGAGGCATATTTCCTATTTTTGACAATAACTCAGCCGTGTTAGGGCAATTCAGTTCCACCTCCCCCCCAGCGGAGACGATTATTAAAAAACCATGAGGACTTCCTTATTCCTATCGGCCTCAGGTTCTGCGGGTAAAAAGACGGAATGGCACTGTCACGGCT
>OX328130.1:39474459-39506959 GCA_946811695.1 Gonocerus acuteangulatus | reverse complement strand
CATCTCTACGGTATATGACTTTCGGGCCTTCGTTGCAAGTTGGGGGTAACAAGAGTTTCATTTCCTAAGAAAGCATAATATTCTGTTCTCTTCTGGACTTTTGATATCACACATTTGAACCCAAAAACGCGCTATGATAGTCACTTTTCTGGGAGTAGGGGTTTTCCCATAGTGAAAGAATGAATGAATCTTTTAAGAATAACTGGTACGATTTAAGCGAAACGAGCTCCCTAGGAGAGCTTGTATAGCTTTTGGGAGGACGTTGGCAGTAGGGGGAATAGTAGGGGGATAGCCCCCCCAACATCCCGAAATTGGACAGAGGCTGATCCCGCAATTTCCATCTCCCCATTTTCCGGGACTCTGCCCATCTCCCCTTCCCTCTCCCACAACCCTTGCCTGAAACCCCTTCCAGGGATCTCTCCCCATCTGGATTTATTACCCTCAAATAGACGAAATTTTATTACTTTCAGTCTCAACCGCTCTGTTTATTTGTCTGGAAGATAATAGGGAACTCTTTATGAAATGTTCTGCTTTTAGGTTGATATCCTCAGTAGAGAAGTCCGACTCGCAGGAAGCGCGTTTTCTTTCGTCTTATCAGTGTAAGTTTAGGAAATAGAAATATTTTCTAAAGACACTATGTAAAGCTGGGCCATATGATCTGGAGATAATTTGATTTAGGAAACGGTTTGTCGCGATAAACTAGAATTTTCCGAAAATCTGGTTGTGGTCACCTTTTACTTACCCCGATTTCTCAGTAGTTTAGGGAATAAAATAAATAAAAATAGCATCCGACAGACAATTCAGGGGTCAAAGTGCAAGTGGTTTAAATATCGATTTTAAACATAACTACATTTAATAACTTAGAGAAAAAAGCTCTTATGGTCCAAAATTGTTTTTTTTTCTACAAAAATCGAAAGAAAAAATAAAATTATAATAAACTCTTTTCAATGCAAAAATTAAAATAAAATGTCTCAGTAAAGCCACAACTTCAGGCGTCGGGGTGTGGATCTTCGAGGTAATGTCGTGGCATCAGAAGACTGATCCATTATGTCGTACAATCTTTAAGTAAGTTGTTAGATATGAAATGCGAGAGTTTCAAATCCCAGTTTTCTATGGAGCAAGTTATTTCGAACGAACAAACGGGCGTTGGCTGCAATCCGCAGGCCTTGTTCTGTAAAGGCTGAAATGGTCAGTCTGGCTCCATACCACACAGTATAGGCGTAAGTCAATATTGGTACGTCTTGTAATGTAGTTTGCAACTTAAAATTTTCGTTCAGTCTTCTCAGGAATACAATGGGATTAGTGAGGGTTTGTGAAAATAGCCAACAGACGGCAGCATTAATTCACGGCCTAACCAAGCATAAGAAACCTCACTGCATAAGTCAGATTTATTCAATTTGCTACAAACTGACAATATGTGTATTCTCAACTCACTACAATGCAATAACAATATCACAGGCGTTAAAAATAAACAATTAGTACTAAATTATAGTTGAGCAACAGAATTCACAGAAAACAATTTGAACATTAGCTCAAAGTGACAGAGAAGAAAACTAAAGAAACCAAGACAAAGAGTAATTTAATTAAATATTTTCCGACATTAACTATACATTAGGGAGCTGATAACGGGTCGCGGGCAGTTCTTACTGTTTCCTCTTATCTCTGCGAATCTAGCGGGAAACGGAGCGAAACAAAACTACACAGTTTTCCGCTTCGTCTGCTCTTGCGTTGTTCTTCGTGTCGGCGGTCGAGTCATGTTACTAAAGGCTGTCAATATGGGTTCACTTTAATCTTCCTTATTGCCGATAGTACCTGTACAATTCGTTTTTTAATTTTGTGCTTTTTAACTTCCTTAATATTTTTGCTAGAAACTTACATTTTCAAATCATATACAATTTTATTTTAATTACAGGGTGACCAACGGGAACCGCAAGTTTTTGAAATGTATAGTATGAAGCCCCTCGTGTAGGCAGAGTGAAAGAACTTTCCGAAATGCACTTGTTCTCAGATGCCATTTCAGTTGGAATGGAACAATGGGCTATCGACCACTGCAAGGTTGCGTGCATCGAATGTTTGCAAAAAGCTGAGTCGGTCGCAGCAGTGCACCAGCTTTTTCGCATTCATATCAATG
Source organism: Gonocerus acuteangulatus (assembly GCA_946811695.1). NCBI lineage: Eukaryota > Metazoa > Arthropoda > Insecta > Hemiptera > Coreidae > Gonocerus > Gonocerus acuteangulatus. The sequence goes on along the minus strand of OX328130.1, from coordinate 39,504,828 downwards.
GCCCAATGTATCTGGGTTGGGTGATGATCTATATCTGAAATATATTTTGCGTAATCTTTTAGAAGAAGTTTAAATAAACAAAAATACATTCATAACCAAAATATGCCTCCTTCCATGAAATTAAATTGCATACAATTGCATTGCAATTATGCGACACTTCGTTCCGTACTCTGCATTCATGGTCATCAACCTCACGCCCTTGAGAATCCATAAAGCTATTTCCTCCAGGGATTCTCTCTCATGTGCTTCGAATCTATTGAACTCCACCGCTTCTCAGTCGTCAGTCCCATAGCTTCCTGTACATTCCATTCTCATAGAGCGGTCGTTCATGATTAGAATTTAAAGCAGTACACCGAGTTCATAGAGCATGATCATGGGCAGGACATCAGTACGTGCAGGCCATGAGATACGAGGAAGGCATCCATGAGAGATTGACAGCTGCTTGGGTACTTCCTCCCAACATATCATGGACCGAACATATCCTCCGCCGTATAAGGTTACAAAAGCCTTGATTGCCCTTAAAGTTCCTAAACTCTTTATTTCCGACAGGTTGGTGAGATAGGGAAAATATGGCAAAATGTATAAAACGAACGTATCGTGTCAGTCCGACTCACCTCAGGGCGATACCATAAAATTCATACCGATGATGGACGATGATAGTGTTTTTGGTCCTCTGGGCCGGATAATAGAAATACATACAGGCATCCAAAAGCCACAATGCGTAAACTTGGCAAGAAATAGAAATTCTTAATATTTCATATTAAATTGAACAAAAATAATATTCCGGAATTCTATTAAAAAAAAAGTCCGACTCGCAGGAACTGCATCACCTTAGCGCGGTTCCTGTTCATATCCCTATTGTCATTTGAAAAGCTTAGAATAGTAACAGATAATATTTTCCTCGGCCTTTGTTCAAAGGGTTTTATAGCTTTACCTGGTCGGGTCTGCTAGACCCTAGAATCCTCTTCTACCGATACTTCATTTCATACGTTTCAATGCATTGGAAAATATCAAAAAATTTCACATATTCCTGTGTTCTTTTACTATAGTAATAATTCTACAAATAAAATCAGTTAAAAAATAAAATAAAAAACCAACAGCATGAAGGCAATTGAAAATATTCAAAAGTCGTCATCGAATCTCTTTCTCTTGGCAAGCTATATTTCTAACAATGAATTGTTTTTCTAATTTTACCTAATCTGTTTTATTGTCAAATACATTATCCAACTATAAGCAATTAAAAAATAACAAGGAATAAAAACAGACAAAAAGAACCGTTCGAATAAACGAAATCAATTACTTCAAAGTTTAAGCACTTATTTCTCCGATTGACATCACCTAATCAAAAATTGTTTCAGAATCTTTTTTGTAGAGAATTTACAAAGCTTTCAAATAATTTCTATCCACTTATCACGATTTCCTAACCTGGTTCGAGATATTAATGAAATTATACGAAGTTCCCAAAACTTTTTATGTCTGTTCATAAAATATTTTATTCTAACCCTCCCTTAACTCCAAGCGTAACCAAAAGTTAAACATGTTAGTTTTGATGAAATTAAAACATGCAAAAAATGTTTCAACTGAATCCCATAATTCTAAGTAACCAAACCAAAAACTTGATTTAACAACTTTTTTTTCCGATTTTCTCAGACACGGTTAAAGCTATCGTCTTAAAAATGGTTTCATTAGTTTTACTAGCCCAAGAAGCCTATAAAACGAGTACTTACAAGCATATAAACTCAAAAATGTAAGCGTTACGATTTTTTTGCGCGAATTTCGCCCCAAACGCCATCTTCCAGTGGGCGGATTTTGCTGGTTAACGAACTTGACCTTTGAAATTGGACGACGGATTTTTGTACCAAATGTCATCAAAATCGGACCATTAGGGACGCCAGAAATCCGCGAACAGACAAATATATATATATATATATATATATATATATATATTTTGTTTTAAATTGCATCGCTGGGTATCACATGTATGTATGGAACGGCTTCTTTCTCCAGCGGTGTCGCTCCTCTCTCCATCGCAATATTTCGTCGGGTTCATCTCCGACTTCTTCAGGCTGCTATGTGTCGTCCTCGGTGGTTATCAAGAGAATGAGTTTTTCCCGGATTTTCCCTCCTTTATAGCCCTGCTTCGTAGACTATGCGGGCCAATGGTGTAGGGGGTCCGTGGACCAATAGGGCTCGAGGGCTGTCTTCGTCGTTCGTCCGTCGTCTGTAGTTCGTCAGTGGTCCGTGTGGGGCGCTGGTGGTCTTGAGTCCCTGTTTTCTCCTCTATCTTCTTAAGGATGGGCCGCTAAATGTCCGGTAGGATGAGGCCATCTTCCCTATTGAAGTTTACCGGATGGTTATGTATTTCGATGGCTTCTCTAATTAGTCTCCTTGTCAAGCTGGTTTCCTTGGCTAGGGTCTTGGCTCGGTCGAATAATACTTGCCTGGGGCACTCTTCTCCGTGTGTTGCCACCGCAGAAGTTTTGGTGCGCCCCAGCCTGTAGTCAGCAGCGTGTTGTCCGATCCGGGTGGCCACCTTCTTACCTGTTTGACCTACATACACCTTCCCACAGTCGCACGGTAGAAGGTAGACACCCTGGTCTTGTAACCGCTGCTTATCTTTAATCTTCCCGAGGCAATCCCCTATCTTGTTGAGAGGCTTGAAGGCGACATCTATCTCCTCTTTTCTGAAGAGTCTGTCCAGCCTCTCACTGACACCGCTGACGTAAGGCAAGGAGATTCTGGTTCTTTGTTTCGTGTCTGTCCGGCTGTTTTCCTCCTTGTGTCGGCTTTCCACATCCGTGATGGTTCGCGAAATTAATTTTTGATCGTAACCATTGCTGACAAGATCCTTGGTCATCTGCTCGAATTCCATCCTCAGGAGTGTCCGGTTACTGCACAAGCTAACAGCTCTATGTGCGAGTGTCCTGACTACACTCGTTTTATGTCCCCGGTGGTGGTGTGAGTCTGAGTGTAAATATCTCCCTGTGGCCGTGGGCTTCCTATAAACGGTGTGCTCCAGCTCACCATTGTTTCCTCTAATGATCATGAGGTCTAAGAAAGGCAATCTTCCGTCCTTCTCCTCCTCGACGGTGAACTTGATAGCTGGGTGCAAGTTGTTCATTAGCAAGAGGAATTTTTTAAGTTCCTCTTCCCCATGTTGCCAAATTGCGAGAACATCGTCCACATATCTTAGCCAGAGCTTCGGTTTGTGTTCGGTCTTCTCCATTAACCGCCTTTCAAAGTCCTCCATGAAAATATCGGCCACAACTGGTGAGAGGGGGCTGCCCACACATAGCAGCCTGAAGAAGTCGGAGATGAACCCGACGAAATATTGCGATGGAGAGAGGAGCGACACCGCTGGAGAATGAAGCCGTTCCATACATAAATATATATATATATATATATAAATATATAAATATATATATATAAATTTTAACCACCGTTATTTTCGGTCTCTAGGGGTTCTGAAACGCGAAATTTTCTAGTCAGCACTTCCGGATTGTTTCATGAGATCAACCTTATAAGCGGGGTTCCTCCCTATGAAGGAAGGGAGGAACCGCGCTAAAAAAAAACAACGTTTTCCCAACTGTTGTGGTACTATGAAAGTTTATAGATTTATCAACACTTATAAGATTTCGATTGATTACCTTACTACCGAATGAAAACCGTATCATAGAGTTTTACAAAATATACAAGGTGGCCAAAATAATCATGTCTGTTAATGTTATACAATCACTTTTTTTTTAAAGCTTCATCATTTCGAAAAGTGGCGTTTTGGAGCACACAGAAGTTCTAGTTTCTTGCATGTTTTCTGGACTTAATAAAAAATATTCAATCGATGATGTTTTCATGAGATTATTAAAAATTTCATACTTTGTTTTACTGTTACCCGGTGTGCCATGCTACACCTACTTTATATTAAATAGGTGTTACCGGGTGTGGCATGCTACACATGTTTCATATTAAATACCTGTTACCCAGCATGTCATGGTACCCCTACTTTATATTATATATTAAAATGAATGATTATATGACACTTGTTCAAATTATGAGAAAGTAAGTTTATAAGTTGAGAGCTCAGTTAAAAAAATTATTTTTCAAATTTTCACTGAATGCGGGGTGGAAAATAAATTAACCCTTATTTTAAAAAGTATACTGGAATCATGTAATTGTAGTACCACTTTAAAGAAAATCCTAACCAAACTACCTGTGTATAATTTTATAAAGAAAATAATGTGTGGTCCATATATAAATATATATTAAAAAATAGCAACAAAATGAAGCATTTAATTAAGGTTATACTTACTTAGTTATAAGTTTTAATCTAGTATAACTGAAACTGTTCTTTATTTGTATTGTTTTTGTTTTTTTAAATATAATATTAATATGTTATGTACTATACCTTTTCATGTAATAATCTGTAACTAAGGTTTTTCTTTCTATGATTGAAAAAGTAATTGATGCAGGATTTATGTTAATTGAGCCAAAAGGAAAGTATTAAACACTTTTTGTTCCAAATAAACTTTCACATTTTGTTGTTGACATTTTCCGTTATATTAAAGCTTCTCTTTCAAATCTTAAGGTTTATGAGCTCTTCTTTAAGGATAGCCCTTTTGTCCTAGGAAATAGGGGTATCTAAGAAAAACAAATTTAGATATTTTTGTTGCAGCTATAGACAACAATGAATTAAAGCTATTTGGGAATTTCAATAAGGACTTATACTAAATAAATTAATGGGGGATTAATTTGATTTGGCGAGGGGGCGAGGTTAGCTCAGTGGTAGAGCACTGGAGCACCTGAGATCGAATCTCGAGCAAACAATAAAGATTTTTTCTTCTAATGTCTTCGTTCTTGGGTTGAATTTGGCCTCACTGGCAGTCCCTAGGCCAACCCAGCCTTTAATAAATTTACCAATGGATACCCTGGGTGCTAATGGCTTGAGGTGTCGAAGAAGCCTAGGGGAAAATCAGGCGGCTGGAGCATAGTACTGACCACACTATCTCCCTAGTGTGCTGTACAGTCATGAACCAGATTTCTCTATAGTATCTGCCACTTAGGGTCCTCGTGGCCTTTTTTTTTTTTTTTTTTTTTTTTTGATTTTGCAACAATATTGTGCTCAAATTGCAAGCTTATTTAAATAATGGAGTAGTCAGAGGATATAAATATCTCAGACAAAAGAAAGCAGATATAAAAATGTAATAAAACTGCTGGGTGTAAATATGTCAATAATAAAGAGGCTTGGCATATTTAGATTAATAGAAAATTGCATGGAAAATTCAATTCACCTGGGGGGGGGATAAATGAAAGAATTCATTTAAATAAGAAGGAAATGGTTTAAAGACAAATCCATGACAGCACATTAAAATGATATAAATTTAAATATTAAAAGTGAAATTAAGTTAGGCTTGCGATGGACAAAACGTTATGAAACAATAAAAATGATATAAAACTCCATGGTTGCTGCCTTCTCCTTAATGGAACATATTTTTTTAAAGGTTCTAAGATTGAGGGCTTGGAGGAATAATTTATGATAATAAAGTAAATATTTTTGGTACAAATCTAGAAGAGAATGTAATTGATTCCTTCTGGAAGTTATTCATAATGGGTATTACTACCATATTTTTTAAAATTAAATGTGCCTTTTGACCCTTTTTATAATTAAAATTGTTGAGAGAAGAAATTATTTAAAAGTAGTAAAAGTGTGGGAGATTCATAAAAGCATGTGAAGTTCATATTCATTTATTACACACACAAACAGCAAGATGTACATCACTTCACATTATAAATTGTATAACCGACAAAAATGTTCCTCCCTAAGGCAGGAAGTATGAACAATATATGAAATATAAAATATCAAATTTAACATATTTCTGAATTTCTCAAATGTTTCTTTACACAATGAGTTTGTAAGCATGTCTCCAATATATTCATTTGACTCAAATGTTAGACAACTCCTTTTTTTTCAATTGAAAAAAAATGGAGTTGTCCAACTTTGATACCAATCTCCTCAAATATACACTTCCGAATTGATTTTACCATTTAAGAATGCAGTCTCTAAGTCCAACTGGTCAACATTTTGCATTTACAACTTTCTTATTTTCAACTAAATCCCAAGTATTATTTTGTTTAAAACTATACATTTGTATTTATCCAAGGCTTTCATCCAAAAATTAATCAAGTCCGGTTCCTTTTCTTCATTAAAATTTTTCATCAGTTCCCACTAACCTAACTATTAACTTATCATCATCATCAACATGCATAGTGACTATGATTTTATTATTCAAAAGTACTCCCGAGCTTCACTATAACGGATTAAAATGCAAATAATAACCTTCTTACCCCATTTAAAAGTCGTTATTTGTTCTGGTTTCTTAAGAACAACTTTACTACCATATAAACGTAACTTAGAAACATCTGGTTTCTTTCCAAATATATTTTATAGGATGTTTTATTCTCAATGGTTTTAGCTAAAGTGCGATATTTCAAATAAGTTGCTCCACAAACAATTTTTGGCGAAAACTTTTTTACAACAATAGATTCTGCCAGTAAACAATGACATATATTCATAATTGTTCTAAAAAATTGGTCAGCAGTTCTCTTTAATTTGTGAATATATGAGGGCATGGATTAATTTAGATACTCTTATTCTTTGTAAAAGCATAAATCATACTATTTTAATATTCCTTACCATTGTCACATCTCATAATTTTAATTCTCTTATTGGTTAATTTTCCAAGCAATTAAACACTTCTATATTCTATATTAACACCATGTACGGCATAACTAAAAGATGAAAATAGACAAACAAAGGTTAAAACTGAAATGTTTTAAAACACAGTTTTAACAAAATGTTTCGAAAAAGATTTGTTAAAAACATAAACCGTTTAAATGCAAGCTTTTACTAAGCAAATGCATGTGATAAAACGGAGGCATAAATTAATTATTAAAGGCATAGTTTTTAATAAGCAATAAAATAGCATAGTAACAAAAATAGTAAACAAAGGGAATGGAAGTTAAACTTATAGTTCTACTTACTTGACTTACTTAAGGCTATAAGATAAATGAAAACACCAAACTTAAAAAAGTTTGATACAGACACTTTTGCAAACTTTATGAAGTTTGATTAACGCACGTTTGAAAACTTAAAAAGTTTGCAGACACTTAAAAAAGTTTCATGAAACTTAAAAAGTTAGATGTATGAATGTTAGATATAAACACTAAGGCTAAAAAAAGAAAAAATTTTCAAGCTTAAAACGTAAATGTTTTATAGCAAGAGAAAAATGGCTTCTAAGCCCAGTGTTGTCCTACAGAAATAAATTTATGTTATACGATATATTTACTTTTTATTACTTTAAGATAGACTTAAAAGGCTAAAAAGTAGACTTAAAAAATGTTCAAACTGAAAAAAGTTCAAAGTTAAAAAAGTTACACACGTTTGCAAACGTAATGTAATTTAAATTGTAATTTGTAATTAAACAAACAAAGGTTAAAACTGAAATGTTTTAAAACAAAGTTTTAACGAAATGTTTCAAAAAAGATTTGTTAAAAACTTAAACCGTTTAAATGTATTTGCAAGCTTAATTCTGTCGCAAAACTGAATAACACCTAGGAGCCCAGTGTTGTTTTACTTGATATATACTTCTTAAACAGAAATATGATTTTTCTCCAAATTCTGAGAATATAAGGCTATTTTGAGAATAGGTAAAACTTTAAAAGAAGTTAAAATAAAACTTTAAAAATAAGTATAACTTAAAAAAAAAGTAAAACAAAAACAAAAAGAAAGTAAAACTTAAAAAAAAAGAAGAGTTTTGTTGGCTTGCTAATTTCCATCTATATTGCCGTTCTTCTTTGAAGAAGTTGCAACACTGGAAGAAAATGGCTATTTCGGAGAATTTACTCCTTCATAAATGACATTTTCGAAGGCGTAACTCCCGAACTGTGAATCCTAGAAGATTTTGAGCTAGACTACGAGATTTCCCGCTTCAAGACGTATCTATGTGCGAAGTTTGACGTATCAGTCAAACGGTGTGGATTTGTATAAGGAACAAACAAACAGACAAACAGACAGACACGTGATTTTTATATATATAGATGTTAAAGAATTTTCGCGCGATCAATATTATCATGACCAGTAGATTATTAGAGATTCAACCATTCCGGAGGTAATACTTATTTCAAATTTTTATCCTTGAATTCAAATTTAAATTCGACAGTTAAACATCTGTCGTTGGTATAATCGGCCGGTAAAAAACGAACAGAAGTAAATTTTAACCTATGGCCATCAATATTATCGGTATTTATCTAAAGCAAGAACTCTCCTGTGCCCAACACGCAACACATTGAAACAGTATTTTACTGGAAAACGGAATCCTTTGTATTTTTACAAACTGAAACTACTCAATCACCAAACGACCATTAATTTATACGAGGCAGGTGCGAACGCAGGTTACTTATCCTGCCAGCTGATAAAAGATAATTGTTTAGAAAACTAGATCCATTCACAAGCAGAAATCAACACTCACACCCAAGCTTCCAGATTACGTTTACACAACAGCTCTAGTGAAGATGTGAGGACGGTTGGGCAATTGCTCGTAGTAATGGAGATGAACGGTGATATCATTTCTTTTAATATTTTTTTTAATTTAATTTAATTTTTTTTTATGGCGCATCGACAAATCTTCCATTAGCGCCGACATCCAGGGAGCAGCCAGGAATTTTCTCAGCAAGCCATGAGATGAGAAAAGTCCTGCCGCCGGTGGGGATCGAACCCACCATCTCCCGCTTATGAATCTAGCTCGCTACCCACTAGACCACGGGAGACCCATTTTTTTAATATTGTAGCTAATTCCGAATGAATTTACCTCAGTGTAAATTTACCTGAAGACCATAATTTACTCGACCGAAACTAGCTGTATAATATTCAGAAAGAAGCTTAACACGGATAAATCGATCCCTAGGAAACAAATTGATGAGAACAAATACGCCGGAAGTAGAAAAGCATATCATGGCACAGCTACAACCAAAGAATTATTATAAACTAGAATAACGCCTTAAAAATAATAAAATATCTTGAAAAACTTAAAATTATAGGACACCCTTAAATAAAATAATAATAAGAACCATTTTGAGGTTCTTGAGCCATTTCCATTGACTTTAACAAAGCGGTATTAAGATGAAAAGAGGCATATAATTATCTGAAGAAACGGGCTCCTGTCCACAAGAAGAAGGCACCAATTCGTGGACTATATTGTCCACAGCTGTCGAGGATAGTTTAGTCGGAACACCAGTAGTTATAGGAGCATGCTTTCAAAATGGGCCAAGATCTTTTTAAGTCTAACTTTGGAATAAAAAAAATAGGAATTAGACTTATGAATTCCTTAGGCCAAATATGATAATAAGAAGCCAAGGACTATTGAGAATCTGCAAAGAACAACAATCAGATTTTCAGGAAAAGTTACATTTTAAATAAATTATTCAAAAATTAAAAATATTATTACTTCTCTTTTTATTTGTACTTATGTAATTTACTTTGATGATTGCCCCTTGCTCTTAACTAAGTTCTATAAAAAACTATTGCCCAAAAAAGTTGTTGTTACTTACAAGGGGAGTATACACCGATGGGGTCACCGATTTGGACCAATTTTTTTCTGGTGATTCTACATCGAAAAATAGTGGACACATGTCCGAGCGTTCCGTCCAATGCGCCTTAGGAGCCGAAAAATAAAATAAAATAGGTTGAAAGTGCTTTATTTTTTATATAGAGTTTAGAAAATTATATCGACATGATTCTTTCATCAATTCATTTGTTTTATTGAGTAGATTAAAAGAAAAATATAATCGTTAAAAAATAATTTATAGTTCCTCAAATATATTCAAAAATATGCTTTCGTTTTCAGGCAAACTAGTATTATACATTTTTTTACACCAAAAATAATAGCAGATTTAAAATCAGCACCCCAAGAAACCCTAATATTCTGAATATTATTGAAAACAAAAAATAATGATTTTTCCTAGTCTGGAAGAGACTAAACATTTGTAAGCGAAAAAGTAATGTGTCGTTTTGAAATTCAATTTCTCCCCTTGATAATAATCCGATTTTTAAGTAATTAAAATCATTCGAAAGAAAAAAGACTCCTTTTTCTAACCATATAAATGACTATTGTATTATCTCAAAAGGTACTTGCGAAAAATGGTTTTCAAAATAAAAATAGAACTTTTTTGCATATAACGTCAATTCCAGAACACGTAGAAACACCCCGATTGGACGGAAATGTGTTACATTATGGCCTTTATTGACCCTCCAAGTTTGGTTTGGATCGGGTAAATATTCTTTATAATATATAAAATAAAAAAATGTTTTACATACTCGACCCTGTAGAAGTCATTATTATGCCCATTATATTCCATAAACCACATTTAAAAAGTTATCGATTATGAAACAATTTTTGATTTAAAAACGGATGTCAGATTCGTTTTTAGCACATTGAAAAACCCCTAAATTAAAATTTTGGGAATATTACGAAAATAAAAAAAAATGTATTTTAAATTTTGCTAAGGGGGACCCTTAAAATTTTGTTAAAGATTCAAGAATCCGGCCATATTTCAAAGAATATTTACCCGATCCAAACCAAACTTGGAGGGTCAATAAAGGCCATAATGTGATACATTTCCGTCCAATCGGGGTGTTTATACGTGTTCTGGAATTGACGTTATATGCAAAAAAGTTTACATTCTATTTTTATTTTGAAAACCATTTTTCGCAAGTTCCTTTTGAGATAATACAATAGTCATTTATATGGTTAGAAAAAGGTGTCTTTCTCCTTTCGAAAGATTTCAATGATGTAAAAATCGGATTATCTAAAGGGGAGATATTGAATTTCAAAACGTTACATTACCTTTTCGCTTACAAATGTTTAGTCTCTTCCAGACTAGGAAAAATCATTATTTTTTGTTTTCAATGATATTCAGTATATTAGGGTTTCTTGGGGTGCTGATTTTAAATCTGCTATTATTTTTGGTGTAAAAAATGTATAATACTAGTTTACCTGAAAACGAAAGCATATTTTTGATTATATTTGAGGAAATATAAATTATTTTTTAACGATTATATTTTTCTTTTAAGCTACTCTATAAAACAAATGAATTGGTGAAAGAATCATGTCGATATCATTTTCTAAACTCTATATAAAAAATAAAGCACTTTTAACCTATTTTATTTTATTTCTCGGCTCCTAAGGCGCATTGGACGGAACGCTCGGACACGTGTCGACTATTTTTCGTCACCAGAAAAAAATTTGTCCATGTCGGTGACCCCATCGCTGTATACTCCCCTTGTTAGTAGGTACATGTAAAAATTGTTTATGACTGATGTTAATGATATAATATATTTTTTACTGATTTAATTATTCTCCTCGGTAATGCCAAATATTTTCTTTAGATGGATAAGGCTGTCAAAGACCATGCCGAAACGTTTAAAATAATTTACCGAAAATCTGATTGTTTTTCTTGGATAACTATTTAATATGACTATTATTTATTTAGCCTTTATCTTGTAGGATCATTGGATTTTTTTTTTTTTTTTTTTTTTTTTTTTTTTTTTTTTTTTTTTTTTTTTTTTTTTGGTTCTGTTAGAATGACTTTGTGAGGCATGATGTGGGAATATGAATAATTACAAAACCCACAATAATAATAAATTTTAAGAGAAAATTGAAACAACTGTAAAAATGTCAAAAGAAAATATAACACAATATTGAAAATTTAAAGTTGAGAAAATAAATAATCTCTTATGGTAATAAAGCGATAATGAACATATATGATTATTTTTTTATCCTCAAAATATAACCAAATATTACCAGGCCCACAACGATTTAGGATAAGCTCAGCTGCAGGTTCGACGAAAGATTTCTTTGGACTAACTCCTGAAGAGAGAGAAAAAGAATCAAGGCGACTGGAATTCGGTGCGGTCGGATTCATTGAAGGAAGAAATGGTTAAGAAAGTTGTTTGTATAGAAAGTTTGCTAGAGATAAAATTTGATTAAATGCGAAGCAACTGCAGATGACGAAGATTAAAGATTTTTTCCCTATACAGCAAGCAGTAATTGTACACATGCTATTTAGGTCATGAATGCATCCTATGCATTTTATTTACATTAAGATATAATAGTAAACATTAAAAAAGAAAGTAGGCTAATAGTATAGAAAGAGCAATTCAAGAAAATTATCATGGATTACGAATGTCAAAACACCATAATAAACACCGCTGCCATATCAATATTGATGACTGATAAGGGATAATGTTGTCAGGTAAGTATTACATCCCTCTCGTATAGAACATGAATTAAGATAAACACAGAAGATAAAATATAAAATTAATAACAAAAAATAGAGATTGCAGATACAGATAATAGGATAATGCAGCGGTTAAATCAAAATAAGTATAAAAAATACACTTAGCAAGCTGCATTCTTGGTGTCAGGCCGATGTGGTATATGTGCAGCACCAATAAACGGTTCTAGGGTGTGTCTCAAATGCATCGGGTTGCACAATCGACCTGGGCTGGAGTCGGGTTATCGCTTAGAAACCACATAAGTTCTGAGATAAGGAGACAGAATGCATAAAGGTAATATGGTCAGCATATATTTTCTGTGAGATACAAAAAGTCAAGACATTTCGATAGCAAAGTTTTTCTAATAGCTGGAAAAATATAGGCTTTTTAAACAAAGAGAATTCGTGAATAAAGCAACCATCATAAAAAAATTTAGAAGAACACGTCTCAGTAAGGCCACCGGTATAATATAAATAAAAATTTTCGCTTTCACTTCTTGTATACCGCATATAAAGTGGAACATACGTTCGAATTTTATATATGTAGACTGTGGGATATTATTAAGAAAGAAAATCAATGCGGTTACTCTGGCGAGCTCGGATAGAAGCAAAGGACAAAATATGTTAAAATATGGGTACAACCCAAACATATAGTAAAAATAATAATAATTAGCCTTGCCTTCAGGGGATCCACCTCCAGGTATACGGCAATGGAAGGTGAGAAGAAAGGAAACAGGGTTTAGGATAAGAATTGAGGGAATTATGGAAGTATCTCACCATTCGTCGGGTAGGTAGGCGTCCAAAAAGGCAGAGTTGGGCAAACGTTAGCGCGCGCTAAAAGCTGATACCTCTCCGCTAATTTAGCGAAACTGTAGAAAGCCAGCGCTAATAATTAGCGGTTAGCGGCGGCAGTGCGCTAACCGCTAATCTATTTATGAAATATCGTAATTGCTAATAGCTTAAGCTATAGTTACAAGTTGTAACTATAGCTTAAGCTATTAGCAATTACGATATTTCATAAATAGATTAGCGGTTAGCGCCCTGTGCCGCTAACCGCTAATTATTAGCGCTGGCTTTCTAAAGTTTCGCTAAATTAGCGGAGAGGTATCAGCTTTTAGCGCGCGCTAACGTTTGCCCAACTCTGCAAAAAGGTCCAATATAACAAACTTGGGCCGGCTATAGGAATAATGCCAAGAACAACTTGTAACGCCAAGGGAAGCGGAAAACAAACCATTAAAAGCCACTGGCATACACGCACATAACAAGAGTTGCTTGCGCACGTGCCGGCTATAGGTGGTAGAATGAATGGCGGACCAGGCTCTCTTGCCAAGCACAAGGGCAGTGGTGCCTAAATCACATACTCGCATAATTATGCAATTCGTATAATATGTGTCGCGGAAAATAAAAATAATTGAATGCCTCTCACAATTGATTGTAATTCTAACAATAATTAAACTTAATAATAATAAATTTTAATAATAATGAAACCTTACAATAATTAATTTTAATTATAATTAAATACCCTCAAAAATAACGCACATAGACTCTCCCTAATCCGGCGTCGTCGGGACCGGGGTATAGTCGGATTAGAGAATTCAGTTAGAAACGGTCACTTATATATTTGAAAAATCTTATTATTTGAGGATAAAATTATGTGTACCATTTTTAATATTGCATATTTAAAATATTAAATATTATTAAAATTACTTTAAAGCTTGCACTCCACCCGCGATTAACTAGACTGGCGTTCCAGCCGCAGGTGCCTTCGTAAAATCATTTATTTTCTAAGTACAGTAGAACCTCTGATATCCGACCTTCCCATAACCGACTCCTCCCGATATCCGACCTAGTGACTGACCGTCTGTGATTCACCGAGGTAACTACGGGAAAAGACTGGAAAAACGCCGTAAAAATCGGGAAGCGTACTCAACAGCAGTTGAGAAAAAATCGACTCGGATGAAGACGACGTAGTGAGTCTTTCTACTGCTAAGGACGCCTTTGACGTCGGCCTGAAATACATCGTGCAACATCCAAATGCAACCCCGATGGATGTATTGTGGGCAAAATAGTGGAGGGACACTTCCGCAACATCAAGATTAACAAAATTAAAAAAAAATATCCATAACTGACTTCTTTGAATGAAGTGTGCTTAAATTTTATTTATCTTTTCAAAAGAGTAAATGTTTGAAATGAATATAGCAACAGTTTTACAATTACAACAAAGTTGTATTACAGTATGTATATACATTATAGCTATTTTTATAACTTTGAAAGGCGTTTTTTTGCTCCTCCCGATATCCGACCTTTAGGCCGTTCCTACTACGGCCCGGTCCCGTCGTAGTCGGATATAAGAGATCCTAGTGTAGGAGCACATGTTCCTGTCTCTGAAAAGAAACATATATGCCTTCTTTCACTTCCATTCAATGAAATACCACTAAACAAATTAGCTAGCTAGGAAAGGGAGGTTTTCTAGGAATTCTCGAGCCGGTCTAGCTCCGGCGGCCGCATTCCTCTCAGAGACCGCAGGATAAGGGAGAGTCTACTGTATACATATATCGCTAAAAAAAATAATAATAAAATAAATAAATAAGAGAAATGAGTGTAAAAAAAATTATATATTCCGCACTCTAAATTCTTTATATACCTACAAGCTCAGATACAAGTGTTTTTAAAGCATGTAGGGAAAACCCATTTTTTAGGCTGCTAAAGCGTGAAAAAATATATATTAATATTTAAACGTCCGGTTTGTTCTTTTCAGCGCTCCCGGATTGAGTCATTCGGCATATAAATATTGAGATAGAATCTGGACGATCATTATTACAATGAAAAATAATGATAATAATAAAAACAAATTATTTTTAAATGAATTTTATTATATATTACGCAAGGGAAACGAAGTGAAAGATCAAAGAGCGAGGAACCATTAAGAGAAGGCCATGAAGTGAACGTGAACCGCATCACGAATAACAAATTCATCAAAATACAATACCTTTCCACAGGTAATACTCCTCAAGGCCCATGCGAATCATCACTCTCACAGAACATATGGTTCCAAGAATAAGGAACCTTGGGTAGTATATATACATCATCATGGGTGATGAAACGGTCATGATAAGGTAATTTGGGGTATTTTGCTATTAGTTGGGTAGATTAGTGGACCTTTCAAATTCAGACAATGACAAATCGTCATCATTTTAGCCAAATCTGCAATCAAATTTACGCCTGAATTGATTTTAGGGAACTCAGCAGACTTTGAGAAACATCTATTTCGGAAAAGGGGTGCCAGTGATTTCATCAGATACTGTGATTATTTCAGAATTTATTATTTAGATAAAATAACTTTGACTTTATATAATATGTATACAGGCGGTGTATAGACATTTTTTTGGGGGAGGGGGGCAGCGGGAGATTTACTGGACACCTAGAACTTGGAATAGTTAGCCAATATAAAACGCTATTGAGCCCCCAGAAAATGATTTTCCCTGAACAATGTGATCTTATTTAATTTATTTTTGATGTTTGTATAACAAAGTCTTACCGATTAAATCAAAATTTCGTGAAGAGGGAGGGGGGGCTGCAGCTCCTTGTTACACACGCCCATGCTATTTATGCTTGTTCTTTAAATGCTTGTAACATTGTTGTTTTGATGAACAAGTTAACTGTACTTAAGTTGTTTATAAGCATAATGCTTTGTGTTATTTGTGTTTATACAATCTGTTGCTATCTCCTTGCTGGGTCTGCTGAAGGGTAGGGGTCATGTCCTTTCACGATTCCATCGTCCGGACTCTTCCCCTTCCAATCTCTAGGCCCTCCTTGTCGTCTCTTTGCAATCCATGGCCCGGCCGGGTGTCAATTTAGCCAATAATGAGGCGTAGGTACCATTCAAGACGTCCACTTTAATTGGGTTCGCCTCCCGGCAAATAGACCCGAAACCTACTGCATTCTTTGTACATTTTCCAAAAGACATAGCACCACTAGACAATGCTGTAAAAAATTTCTTTATCGATTCTGCCCGATTAATTAGATGTTTATCATTCTGGGATTTTAGTACCGGACAATCAACAGGTTGCCTTGAAAATATGTCATCAACGGCACGTGGTATTCTCAGGCGCTCTTAAATATTTTTGTGATGTATATAAAGTTCAAATCCAACTCCCGGATACCCAAGAACTCGTTCATTTTCCCCTAGAGACATCTAGAAATTGTTTAGAAGAGATCTTTAATCTTAGAAATTACCCCGTATGGACTCTAAATAGTCGGGATCCGATCATGATACGTAATTAAACTACATTTTAAAATAAAAACGAGTTATTATTGCCAATTTTTCGGCCTGAATTTAAGCTTTCTTAGGATTAGACACAAAAATAGACAAATTAAATACTAAAAATAATGTATCTATACATAATAATTAATATAAAAAGACACTTATGAGTAAATGATAAGTATGATTAATAATTGATGGGCTCAGTGCCAAAGGTGACCAACCCAAATTAGAACATACTGAGAAAATTAAGGTTAAAGTTTAGAAGACTTTAGAAAAAATTGGTGTTGGTGACAGAAACGATTTTAATTGGTCTTTATTCATTAGATACATAAAATTCTTATGAAAATACAATAATAATAAAAAGTTTATAGTTAAGGTTGGTCGAGTCTGCCTCTCATATGATTTAGCTTTGCAGTAAGTTCCAAAACAAACTAACAGAAGTCAGTACTAATCAATGAGGTGTAAAGACTGGTCATTTCTATCAACTATAAAACTTAAAATTCTCTATCAGGAAAAGTGAATAACTCAAATTTGTTAAAAATGTGGGTTAGTCACCTTTGGCACTGAGCCCTTCAATTATTAATTACTAATAATAATTAGTGTATGGTAGGAGTCAAGGAATGGTTCGGATTCGGATAAGAGTGAAAGATCAGATTATAAGAAATATCTATATTTCGAACATATCGGCATGATCTTTGCCTAAAAAAATAAATACAAAAAGAGATAGTCAACAGCAAGCATCATTTTAAATCATAAAAATAGGCCATAAAACAATTTTGTTATCGTATAATTAAGTAAACAACAAGCTTTCATATATTTACATACATATATTTAAAAAACTAAAACGAGAAAAAAACAACCGTTGTTTACTTAATTATACACATAAGAAAATGTTATAATATAACCTATCTTAATGATTGAGGAAACTGCCGAAGAGCTTGCCGAAAAGATCGAAATTGAGATTTTTCTGAAAATCTAACGTTTTCTCCTAGCCGAATCCCTATCCATTCCTTGACTTGTTATCTTTACTCATATTTATCATCAATAGTCATTTTTCTTACATATATATTAGATGAATGTACATTAGAGCCTAAAGGGCCAATGTCAAACTGAAATTTGAGTGACCTGCACGAGATAAACGTAATTGCTAAAAGGGACAATGCTAAAGAAAAATATTCTTTTCCTCAATAAAGTTAGTTATTGAGGAAAAGAATATTTACCATACAATAGTACAATAGTACTTTTAAAAATTAATGTTTATCTAACCTCGATGTAACCTCTGCAGTTCACTGAAATTTCAGAGGTTTAGCCATTGGACTTTTTTGTTCCAAGGTACAATAGATATATTTACATGTTGTTATTAGAACTCATTCTGTCAAGTTCTGGTTATAACTCTGAGAAAGGCACTGACGTTAGCAATAATATCGCATTTGTAATTCAAAGGAACCCCGAATATTTTCACACTGATCTATTAATTTCTCATTCCCTGAGAATTATAATAATAATAAAAATTTCATGTAAATCACATTGAAACTCTATAAACATTACAAATGTCATGGATGGCATCAAAATACAGTAAAGCATTATTAAAAAAAAAAAATGTAAACATAATATTATCTTTCGCTGAAGGCATGCAATTATTTTTGCAACATCTCACATACATAAATAATAATGAAGAAAAAGGAGAAGAAAATGAAACTTCTGAAGAAAATATGTAAAAATATATGTATAAAAAAAATGCTTTGAATACAAGAAGATGATATGAAAATTGCCATACTGAGCCTAAGAAAGTAACCCCTTAAAGGGTTAGTGAGAGCAGGAGTTACACAACCCTTTCTGACCTATTCTCCAGCCCCCCCCCCCTACCATCGACTAACCTTGATTCAAGGAGCACGACTCCCGAGAGTAAAAGTTCATGAATAATAAATAAATATATATTCACTTAGTTATATGTTATAATATGCATAAGGATTCGTCCTGCATACGTAATCAGAAGAAGGATTACAATAACCTACAATATCCAGGCCGAATTGCAACAAGCTTGTTAAGGCTGAGGTCGCGAGGGGGTGACCTTTGTTTCTTTCTTTTAGAATTGTTCGATATTCAACCAGTGGATTTAAAGACAATTATCTGTAAACACGATAGCGGTAACAAATTTTCTTAACTACCAAACAAAAACGATAAATAAACAAGATAACCAAATACAATACCACACAATACAATATATACAATATATATATATATATATATATATATATATATATATATATATATAAATCAGTCCCGTAACAGGCCACGAGGGCCCTGAGGGGCAGATACTGTAGAGGAATCTGATTCATGACCATACGGCCCGCTAGGGAGATAGTATGGTCAGTACTATGCTTCGGCCGCCCCTATGTGCTTCGACTGCTAGAGTCATTAGCACAAAGGTACCCATTATTAAATTAATTAAAGGCTGGTTTGGCCTAGGGACGGTCAGGGAGGCCGAATTCAGCCCTTGAGCGAAGACACTAGAAGAAAAAAATCTTTAGTGCTTGCTCGGGATTTGAACTCAGGTCCTCCAGCATATGAGTCCAGTGCTCTACCACTGAGCTAACCTCGACCCCATATATATATATATATATATATATATATATATATATATGTAATACATGTTTGTGTTACTTTTTTTTTATTTGGTTGTCTCGACTGCTTTGGTCATTGTTAGTGTTACTATCTGTATAATAATAATAATAATAATAACGAATAAGTTCAACCATCTACAACGAAAACATTAATTTGAGAAGATAGGTTCATAAAAATTGGCAGTATGCTTTAGACTTTTGCCATATTGTTAATAGGGATTATTGTTGTTTAGAGTCTTGACGGTGAGTAAGCAATTTCATTGTCTGGAAAGTTTTCGAAGCACAATTATAGAAGTTTTGATTTAATATAACAACCGTCAGAACAAAGATTGATTTGGAAAATCGTAAAAAAAACAAAAAAAAAAAAAAAAAAAAAAAAAAAACTGGAAGCTCCCTCTTTAACCTTCTTTGTCTCCGGGTTTTAATAGCAATTGATAAGGCTAAAATGAAGGGTTTACGCTTTGAATAGGAAAAGTATACAAACAACATGTTAAAATATAAAATAAAATCTCAAAGCCAAGCAAGATCTTAAATGCCAAAACAGGAAACTGACAGTACCCCTGAATCTTGGTTGTATGTTTTTTATTAGGTATTTCTGTGGTTTTTTAAAGTCCGCCTAGGACGTGTACATTCTTGTGGAAGGTTCTCCTCCTCAAGTTGAGGCTGTAAGATCTATATTGGTACAATGTTCTCCTGAAGAGGTATCAAAAAGGCGTGAACCATGTAGAGACGAAAGTTAGTTTTTTTTTTTTTTTTTTTTTTTTTTTTTTTTTTTTTAATTTAAATATGTTTATTGAATAAAAGACAACGATTACAATTACACGTGTGTACCTCTATACCACACAAACACTCTATTTCTAGGATTTACACACTGCAGTGAAAATAAAGTCTATCAATTATTTGTAAGGGAAAAATGTCACAAAAACCCTGACTTATACTACTAACTACTAAGATACATCATATAATGATAATATAAAATTAACGATAACTAAAATAATTAATGATAAATAATACTTAATTACAATGATAATGATAATAATTATTTGAAGAGATATTACACTGATAAGTAATAGGAGAGGTAATAATAATAGATACTAATAGTAATAATATTAATAATAATTAATAATTACTAGACATAAAACTAATTGAGCAAACTAAATTCATTAAAGACTGATATGAGATAATAGGAGCAGAGATCAGGCAGTATACTAGATATTATACCACCTAGAGCTTACATATTTATTTTTAGCGCGGTTCCTCCCTCCCCAATAGGGAGGAACCCCGCTTATAAGGTTGATACAATGAAACAATCCGGAAGTGCCGACCAAAAAATTTCGCGTTTCAGAACCCCTAGAGACCGAAAATAACGGTGGTTCAAATTTGTATATATATATATATGTATATATTTATATATATATATATATATATATATATATATATATATATATATATATATATATATATATATTTGTCTGTTCGCTCATTTCTGGCTTCCCTGATTGTCCGATTTTGATGAAATTTGGTACAAAAATCTTTCGTCTAGTTTGAAAGGTCAAGTTCGTTAACCAGCAAAATCCGCCCACTGGAAGATGGCGTTTGGGGCGAAATTCGCGCAGAAAAAATCGTAACGCTTACGTTTTTGATTTCATAAGCTTGTAAGTACTCGTTTTATAGGCTTCTTGGGCTAGGAAAACGAATGAAACCATTTTCAAGGCGATAGCTTTAACCGTTTTCGAGAAAATTGGAAAAATAGTTTTTGAATACCGTTTTTGGTTTGGGTACTTAGAATCATGGGATTCAGTTGAAACATTTTCTGCATGTTCTACTTTCATTAAAACTAATATGTTGAAATTTTGGTTACGTTTGGAGTTAAGGAAGGGTTAGAATAAAATATTTTATTAACAGACATAAAAATTTTTGGTAACTTTGTATATTTTCTTTAATATCTCGAAAAAGGTTAAGAATTTGGTAAACGAAAGAATACCATTAGAAAGCTTACTAAATGCTCTACAAAAAAGTCCGACTCGCAGGAACTGCATCATCTTAGCGCGGTTCCGTTCTTATCCGAAGTGCGATTAGTAAAGGAATAGTAGCAGCGATCGGTAGGTTTTGATCTTTCGTTAAAAATATAAAATAAAATCTCAAAAAGAAGGAAGCTTAAAGCGCCACATATGGAAACTGACAGTTTTCTAAGCGGATGGGACTCTCCCGTCATCTCAACGCTCACTCTAGGAAAACTCTATTACCAATATGATTCTTATTTTCTCAGCTTTAATGAAATACTCATTCCACCGTTAAATAAACTTAAAACAAAAGTGAGGTAAACAGTGACAAAAACCCGTTTAAAATAACAAAACTAAAACTTTCGTATTTTTAAGCACTTACTTCTCCGACTGATATTGCCCCATCGAAATTTTCTTCAGAATCTTTTTTTGTAGAGGATTTAGTGAGGTTTTGAATGGTTATATCGTACTTCCCACTGTTTTGAAGATATTAAGGGGGGAAAATGGTGCTAATACCTACCGTTAGCAGCTATATTCCTTCACTAATTGCACTCGAGATAAGAACGGAACTGCGCTAAGATGATGCAGTTCCTGCGGGTTAGACTTTTTCAGTAGTCCTGTTCATAAGGATGTGGTTAGTACGTTTGTGCACGTATCTTTTACTTGATGTTTTGGTGTAGTTACCTATTTCTTTTATCAGTGGATTCCTGCTTTTCCTACATCTTTGAAAGAAACTATACGTAAGTTTATATATATATATTTTTTATGTATGGTATTTTCGTTTCAGTGTGCATTTTTGAGATTTTTGTATAGTACGGGTAGTTACTGGTTATTCTGAGACACTTGTTTTGAAATACTTGTATTTTCTGCAAATTTGATTTTGATATAAAGCTGAATGCAGGGCAAGCGTATGATAATACAGGTCTTATTATTGATTTAAATAGGAGTAGTTTATTAGATGGGCTCAGTGAGGACTTCTTGTTGAAATATGGATATATTTTACAGAGAGTTTTGTTAGCTTTATCACAAATATAATTAACATGTTTTGCAAAATTTAGCCTGCTGTCTAAGTTGACCCCTAGATACTTAATGTTTTTCTCCCATGGGATTATAATGTTATTATAAGTTATATTAGGAATGTGCTTAGGTCTTCGTTTTGTGAAAAGTATTGCCTGAGTTTTATTACTATTAATTTTTACTTTCCATTTCGTGTAATAGTGTGAGATTTTTCTGATTGCTAAACTCAGTCTATTTTTTATAGTATCAGTTCTATATGATGACGTATAAAAGGCAGTGTCGTCAGCAAATAGCGACATATTGACATTTGGGATCTTAGGCATGTCATTTATAAATAGATTATACGAAAGTTAGTGTAACTGTGTAGTGGAGATTTTATTATTTGGCCTTCCGCCTCGCACGAAAATACGAAGATTATTTAAAGGGTAAGCTGAATAATAATCGAGAATATAATTTTTTATTTCAGTTGAACCGAAAACTCTCTAAGATATTGCTTTGAAACTGGTTTCATTCGACAGTCCATGTAAAATAACCTGTTGTTTATAATTTGATTTTAATTTTCTAAATTGTATATCTGAAAGCCTATTAGCGCAAAACCGCGTTTTTCGCGGTTATATCACCAATAAATCTGTGTTCTAGTAGACGGTTACTGCTCAACATTTTCGCACCAAATTTCATCAAAATTAGGATTCCTGTTTTGGAGGGCAATAAACAGGCAAGGTTATTACGCCCTATCAAAGTTAGGCTTTAATTTGTTAAAGGAGAGAGTGAATGCTGACGTCAACATCCGGTGATTTAAAAAGTTTCAAACCTCATTACATACGAGATGATATCACTCGCAAGTACATTTAAATGTTATGAAAGTGCCAGAACATGTGGGCGATTAATAATCAAGAATATCTATTTGAAGCGAAATTAAAACAACGAAGCCATACGGGTCCATGGAGGTAGGAGACCAAAGACAGGCGTAGTACCTGCACTCTAGTGGCGAAGAGAGAAAGTAACTTCCATCATCTTTTTACACCCTAAACCGCAACCGCATGTTTTCCTTTTTATTGTATTTTTATTTTTTTCCGCGCTTAACCATTTTTTCCCTTCTCACTCTCCAGCTTTGCTTGAAATTAAAAACGTAATATAAAGTAATTTAATTTTTAAGATTTGCTGCGAGAACTGAAAAGGCTCGGGAGTTTCTTTTAATTACGCGTTTCGTTAGCAAAAAAATAATATTTGCCTGGAGGAAATCTCTTTAATTAAAAAGAGGAATAAAGAATTAAGGCTAAGGAGCTTTGCAACTAAGAAATTATGTGATTTTTTTTTTGTCGGATTAGCCATATCTATTGTCTGTCATTTCTTCTCTATAGTTCGTGTAGATAGATAGAAAAGTTCAATTCCGCATGCGCGAAATTCTGAGCGAAATATTTCCGTAGCTTCCGCCTCTTAAAAATTCCCATTTCAATAAACAACACGCTACTTTGAACTCCTACTTGAAAGCACTGATTTAGTTAATTTTCATTAAAACGTTTTACTACAGTTGTGAGTGATACAAATTCATTTAATTCATTTTGGCTGTTAACGGCATATTAAGAACTTGATCTTTAGTTCAATAAGCTGGAGGGGCGTATTAATGCGGCGATTTTCTGCATTAATATTGTTAAGTTTATTCAATGCAAATATTAGAATGATTGAACGAAAGCTGATATCATCAGCGGATGTGGTATTGCGGAAGTGAGTCGGAGATGAAGGGGAAAAGGAAGGACTAGGCCAAGGACGACTACTGAACCTCGTGGCTCGCCTCTTGGGGGGAAGCACCGACATTCCATTTAGCGTGTTTTTTCTTTTATTACGGGGGGGGGGGAATTCGCTTGTAAGAATACTGGATAATGCAACAAATTAAATTAGGACATAGATACTTTACCTAAAACAAAACGCTAAGTTTATTATCCTATAGAACCCGCCTATTAAAACACCTTCAATTCAGCAAAAATCCGAACGTAACAAAATCTGAGGGCATAGGGTTCAAGGTAATTATTTTTCTAGGGCAAAATCGAATGAAACCACTTTGGTAACCGTTTCAGAGCAAATCGGAGATAGAAGCGAATTTTGGTCTTTGGCGGGTAAAAATACTAAAGTTAAATTGCTCCATATCTATCCAAACTGAG
Organism: Gonocerus acuteangulatus; assembly: GCA_946811695.1. Classification (NCBI taxonomy): domain Eukaryota; kingdom Metazoa; phylum Arthropoda; class Insecta; order Hemiptera; family Coreidae; genus Gonocerus; species Gonocerus acuteangulatus. The sequence goes on along the minus strand of OX328130.1, from coordinate 39,480,437 downwards.
TTTTATAAATTTTGGAATTTTCGCACTTTTTCACAAGACAGAAAAAGATTTTCTGCAAATTTCGATCGGATACTTTTAGTCGGAGATATCAATACATAACATTTCGAATGGACAGGTTGTTTATAGAATGTGTAAGTTTTTTAACGTTATTTTAGGGGCAAAATTAGTTCATGGACGTTTCTGGCCACCAAAACGAACGAGGTTCGGTTTTGTATGTGTTCGCGGCAAGAAATGGTCTTTTAGGCCTTTGATTTCAGGACGACGGAGAGAACGTTAAATAATTAAAATTAGTAATTTATTTTATTTATTACTTATCCTTGGCGAAGAGAAATAGGGATGAAGAGATTACAGGAAGTAAAAAGAAAATCCTTACAAAAAACCTGACGTCGAGAAATTGAAGACTAAATGCGGTCAATTTTCTCAGAGAAAACTGACTGCTACATCGGCCATTGTTCGATGGTCAACTTCCTGGGGATCGGATTTCCAGTCTTAGCTTGGCAAATATTGTCTAGTCTCTTCGATATTTCCTTCTCTTTTTTTTTTTTCTCAGATCTTTAATATTAATAGAATAAAATGTCGAAATTAGGATTTAACCACGATTCTCTGTTCTCCGTGAAGTTACCCAAACCAAAGTGAACACCGGGCTTCAGACCTCAGCATGAAACGTAATGTCCTTAAACCCAGAACATAAAAACCCCCGTGAAGGACACTTGTTCTTATTTAGAACTTCAGATTAATGTCCTTTAATTAGAATATTCTTTGTTGACTGATTAAAATTATAAATATAGATCCTCTGTGGATCCCATAGATTCGAAAGATTAATAAAACAAAAACGATTCCTATGCCAAAACGATCTCTGCCGGAGAAATCGGTGCTTATAAGTCTAAATTGTTGGTTCGAACTAACGTGTCTGTTGTTGTTTTTTTATTGCAATTTTTTTTTTTTTACAATAAAGTGAATATATCAGCAAAAATATGATATACAATTGAGAACCATGTCGCCTAAAATATCGCTTTTTCGAGATGTATTCCAGAAAGTTATTAAATTGTTTACGAAGCTTAAAAAATTCCACTATTGATAAGTACGAAAACGTGCTAAATGACGCTTTCAGATTTGTTTTCTCTGGAACTTAGGATCGCAGAGCCTAATGAGACTCGCCTCAGGCGGAGGCTGCGTGCCCCTCGACTAGATTGATGATGACTTGCCCGACGAGTGTGACTCGACAAGACTCACCAAGAAACTCCGTTACATTGTGTCACATCAACCTACAATCCGACCAGGAGTACTGTACACCGGCCCACGGCACCTTTACAGATACAGCTCTCAAGGGGTTTGTCACAACAATGCTACATTAATGAATGGATCGAGACCACGATGGAAGGAGGTTTCACTTCTTTAAGAAACACTTTCTATAACTTTTTACTACGAGATCATCTTTCACAAGTTGTGGAATATGCATATATATATATATATATATATATATATATATATATATATATATATATATATATATATATATATATTCTCTGTTAATAAAATTACTCCAAAAATATATAAATTTTAATGACCGATTTTCGTGACTTATGAATTACGAAGTACATATTTTTCGTCAACAGTTTTAAGTCGACATTTTTCGTTGGGTCTTTCCGACAGTGTTGCGTAAATTTGAATTAAAATGTAATTCAAATGATATTTGAATTATGAATTCCATTTTTTAATTGTAATTGAAAAATCTCAAAATATCAATTACAGTAATTGAAAAAATAAATAATTCAATTTGGATTAATTGTATTTAATTTATATATAACTCAAGTATTTGAATTACGTAGTTATTTGAAATAAGTGTTTAGTTAATTTGAATTACAATGTAATTCCAATGGTATTTTATTTATGAATTACATTTTTTAATTGTAATTGAAAAATCTCAAAATATCAATTACAGTAATTGAAAAAATCAATAATTCAATTTGGATTAATTGTATTTAATTTATATATAACTCAAGTATTTGAATTACGTAGTTATTTGAAATAAGCGTTTAGTTCATTTGAATTACAATGTAATTCAAATGGTATTTTATTTATGAATTACATTTTTTTATTGTAATTGAAAAGGCTGAACATATCAATTACAGGTGCTAATGACATTGCAGTCGAAACACCCCCCCCCCCCCCCCCCCAAAAAAAAAGAAATCAAATTCAAAATCAATAATCAAATTACATTAATTGAAAAAACTCAAGTAGTTGAATTGTAATTGAATTACAATCGTAATTGAAGAACAATTATAATTCAATTATAATTCCTGATAAAATTGATATTTTAATTACTATCATAATTGGTGATAAGTACATTTATAATTGAATTAAAATTGTACTTCAATTCCAATTCTTGGTAATTGATATTTGAATTACATAAATAGTGCTTCAATTACATTACAGGATTGCAATGTAATTGTAATTCATGTTTTAATTGAATTATTACTCTTGATGTAATTCTAATTCATGACTTACAAATAGAATGTAATCGTAATTCTTAATTGAATTACAATATGCCCTACACTGCTTTCGGATATCATCATGGGCGGCCCATCGTCCCTGTAGGGTAGAGGAAACACGCTAAAAAAGCACTGATATTCATTTATATCATACGATCACCCGTTAAGAAAAAAAGAAAAGAAAAAGAAAAAACAAAGGCGTATAATTGAATGCGCATATCACTTGAGATGTAAGACACTTCAACAGAGTGAACGGAGGAACCATCACTGAAGTGTAATAGAACCGTCGTGAAGGTACCACCAACCGGCCTTGGGCGAACCAACCATCCAACACAATAAAGGGATTAGCAAATGCAGATTATAATTTGTACAACTCTTCAATGTTTGCCACTTCATGTGTGGCGCAATGGCCGCTTAAAGCGGTTTACTTTCACTTCTCTTAATAGGCGGTATTTATTTTAATTGTCTTAAGGAAAGTAAAATAAAAGAACTACACCTTTAGGGTTGAGTAAAATTGTCTTATGGTAATTGCTTGGTGGAGAGCAGTTTACTGAAAACGGCAGCTTAAAGTTCATTATGCCTGTTTTTTAATGCCAGAATTAAAACGACAAAAAGCAAGTTAAATATTCTGAATTGATGATTTATTAGATGATTATGAGTAGTTAAAACTACAGTAATTTATTTCATTTCATTTAAATCAGCTTACAGTTGGGAACTTTACAAGTCTCTATGTAACAAATTTGTGTACATAAACTAAGTTATTTTACTATTTAGATAATCCAATAAAGCTATTTAATTTAATAACAGACCATTTTATTTACTTTTTTCTTCTTTTCTACCTCAAGAAGTTGATTACATAAAATGGAGGACACGAAGTAGACTGTACATATATTACAAGTAGATGCCAAATACCAGGGAAGACATTATCTATAATATAAAATAGAAAAGTAAATTATTCGACCTCCTATTCAAGTGGCAACAAAATACTATCCGTGTAAACTTGGAAAACCCGCCTCTGTCTGGGGAAACGATGCTTAGTTTTTCGGAAGCGAAGGTTTTATTCTATTGACGAAGAAATAACATAATTTTCTAGTCAAAGCTGGAAACACGCTAAGATGACGCAGATCCTGCTATTAGAATTGTAGTTCTCCGGATCGGAGGGCCAAAAGCCACTACTATGTGCAAAACCAATATCAGATAGAAGCGTCAGAGGTCAAGCAAAATAGAGAATTGAAAACAAGCTATTCCCACGAAAAACGAATAACAATACATTTTGGACAATATTTTTTTGCTGAGCTTGTAGATATTGTGCAGAAAATGCTTCATGACTGACCAAAATCGAATAATTCTTCAGAAAACTAACATTAGGCACTTCTGAATTACTTACTGTATTGTGATCATATTCAATGGGTCATTTAATACGGCTAGTTTTTATCCTACCTGAGCAGCCAATTGCTTAGGAGTTTCATCAAAAACGGAAACCCCACGACCAATACAGACAATTCTCCATTTTTGTATTTCTTATAGGGACTCATAAAACATTATTGTACGGCTAGGAAGATCAAAATAAAAAAAACTAATCGCCATTACCAACATTCTCACAATATTTAAATGGATTTAATGGATAAAAAAGAAAATTCAAACAACTAACGTAGCGTCCAATTGGTCCAATTCTGAGTTCAATAAACAAGAGAAACCACTCACTGGAGGATCCCCTTCCTGTTCGGAAAGATATTGGATTGTGCCGAAGCTGCGGAAAGGAACGTCCCGGTAAATGAGGAAGTATCCAGGAGTAATGAAAGAACGGTACAAAGGGATCCGTTAGTGTTACGTCGGCCGTATCCTTTACTCTTGCCTTTCGGTTCTACATGTCCTTATTCCCGGGCTTATTTAAACAGGGTTTCAAGACTTAAATCTCAGATAATACAAAATACCTCTCTACGCTATTAAATTCAAACAAAAATAATTTCAGATGGTGCAATTTTAGATTGCTATACCTCGAGAAACCTTTTACTAAAACTGTACAGATACAAAATGAGTCGCACGAGCACCGAAGGATCGATATTTACAATATATCTAACTCACGAACACAGCACGATAAGGAAATGTTTTGTTTTCTGATTTATTTCTTGTTTTCCTGGCTCCAGGAGGTGCAATAAGCAGTTCATGAAAAAGTTACCGAGTAAAAGGAACAGTGAACATTTTTGGAATCTTATTTACCATAGTGATCTTCAATTTCTACCATCCAGCAATTCCTACAATAAAAAAGAAACAAGAAGGAGAAACAAATGTCTGAAAAAAACAAGCAGTAAGTAAAAAAGAAATAAGCACCCAGGAATGGGTGGATGAAAACACAACTTAAGAAAATACGGTATTCAGTATTATGCTCCGACCATCTCTACCAGTTGTCAATCCAAATCTTATGTTCTCCAGTCGGCTTCTCCAGCCGAGAGTTGTAGTGCTCAGCTAATTTCTTAGAAAAAATAACGCCCAATAGATTCCATTAGAAAGTATGATTCAGATGAATAAAATCATTAATTTTAGCGTATTTATATATATTTTTTATATTTACTACGCCATCAGTAAAGTATAAACCACCAGTTTCTTATTTTTGTTTCTTTATTATAGACTTTTAAGACAATAATGTGGTCTGGATTGAGAAAAATATTAGGCTACGCTGTCTATCCGTATTCTCGTCTTCACTAGATGACTTTTAAGTCCAAACTACCATGCAGTGCTTAAACTATCATGCTGTTCGCCCGATAACCTCGTAAAGGAATGTTCAATTTTCCCTGGCAAAAGTATTTTTTTCTTTATTTAATGGTCAAAGTAACTATTCAAATTTCATACGAATACCTGAGTTATTAACGAGTTCTTAGCAACTTATGCACTGATCATACCTGAAAATAAAAAAATAAAATAATTAAGTAAACATAAATAAAATAATTAATTTTTAATATGAGCAATGATAAAAATCTTAAAATAAGTTAAGTAAGAACGCGATAATTTATTACATTTAGAAAGAAACATCTACAGTTTCAATATATTTAAACCACCGATTTCTCCGAATGAGGTCACCCCATCGAGATTGATCCAGAACCTTTTTTGTAGAGAATTTAGTAAGCTTTCGAATGGTCATTCCACTTAACAGGAGTTTCTAAAAGTTTTCGATATATTTAAGAAAATATAAGAAGATCCCAAATCTTTTCATGACTATTAATAATTTTTTTTTCGAATACTTCCTTAACTTCAAATGTAATAAAAATTATATATCTTAGTTTAGATGAATTTCAAACATGTAGAAAATATTTAGAGAATGTCGAAAGATCGAAAATCGAAAATTAGTTTAAAAAAAACTATTTATATCCACTTTTCTGGAATAAGGTTACAGATATCACCTAGCAAATAGTTGCATTTGTTTCCCTTTGATGGAAAACCTATAACAACAGTACCTGTAAGCATATTGACTCGAAAACGTAAGCATTG
>OX328130.1:39384314-39474259 GCA_946811695.1 Gonocerus acuteangulatus | reverse complement strand
GAGAGAGAGAGAGAGAGGGAGAGAGAGAGAGAGAAGGAGAGAGAGAGAGAGGAGAGAGAGAGATGAGAGAGAGAGAGAGAGAGAGAGAGAGAGAGGAGAGGAGAGAGAGAGAGAGAGAGAGAGAGAGAGAGAGAGAGAGGGAGGGTTCAGAGCACAAGTAGACCCAGTCCTTGTTATACAGTTTTCAGAAAATGAATACTATTAACCAGTATAAGGCTTATTAAGATTTGAACTTAAACTCTGAACTTCATTTTAAATATCAATTTATGTATATGCTTGTTCTTAAAATATTTACAACTAGTTGTGCTCTGGACACCTCCATATATATATATATATATATATATATATATATATATTACAGATTTGATATAAAAAGTTTCCATGACTTAATATCAATTAAATCATAAAAATGACGTTAAATCTAGGAATTCCTGGTAAGATAGAACCCCCACTCATGGATATTTTCAGGATTAACTGTAGAGAGAAAGTGTAGCGATCCTTGATCCTTGACTTTTCCTTGCAACTCGAGTGGAGTGAATACTCCTTGCGGTACTTCACCTATAGTCCTGCCTGTTCCTCTATCTAGCATTGTATGTAACTAGATGGGAGAACATTCACTCCTTCTGCTTTACCTTAGGATGTCTGCAGTAGGGCTGTGGGCTACTGCAGTAGGGCTGTGTTTTTACTGGTGCATCATTTAATATATAGTATTTATGAATATATAAGGCAATCGCTCAATAATTATCCACAAAAGACTATTAAAACCCCCCTCCCAAAATATTATTCTTTCAACTAAAGTAGTAAAATAAAAGTCCGGCGTATTCTTGCCAGTTTTCATATAATTGTTATTTTTGGTGGGCGTGATTTGGAAAGCTCGTCTTGGAGTCCATTTAGATGCTAAATTAACTTTTTCCACTCGAATCAATAGTCAAGTTAACAAAGCTACAGGAGCTTTATAAACATTATTCCCTTGATAAACAGAAACTCTCTTTTAAATTTTCTAAATTAAAAAAAAAAGTATGTACTGTTTAAATATTACTCCAATTATTCGATACGCATGTATAATATGGTCCTGCAACTGTCGTAAAAACTTAATGTTTAAGATTTATTGGAAATTTCTCTAAGTAGACCAAATGCACGTTGTATTGAATGTTCACAGCATCTTCACATTTATATACCATGAAGCAGTTAGGTTTTCTAAAGATTGTGAACTTAGCCCTAATTCCTATATAACCGAAATAGTTGACTACGATATTAAGTCATTCAATAACGCTAATTATCAACATTAAAGACTAAAAAGGGTATTGTGGTATGACTTGATTATTTATACATAAGTCGAATATTATTTTTTGTATAATTTTCCCTCACACTGTTTTTTAAGTTATAGCGAATATACACTTTTTTTGTAATTATTTAACCATTTTAGTCAGAGAGAAAGATAGTTAGGTTGGAATCTCAAAAAACCGTTTAGTATGAAGCATATTTATCTTTATCAACATTTTCGAAACTCTAAAATAGCATTCTCCAAATAAGTCCGTCGATAGAAATTTACGCCTGAAATTCTTGTATGATATTTTTAGGGCTTTCGAATGATCACCTATCAAGATTTCAATTTATTTGCAACCGTTTTCGAGAATTTTAAGGAGGATATGCAAACTGTCAAAATCTAATCTAAGTCTTTAGATAACTGTTTATTTTTTTAGAGTTTTAGTCTAAAACTTTTTTAGTTTTAGAAAGGTCGTCAGCACTTACTGATCGCAGCAACATCGGGTAAACGTCATACAAGAGTTTTTCCCCTTCTACGTAGGGAGGCAACACAAGGAACAACGCTAATCTTCATGATTGGTTTATAACGAGAAACACATAGACCAAACTGTTAATGTGCACCAAGCAATAATTCGTTGGTTTTATATGTTATAACAAATCCCGCCAAATAGAAATTGTTATAGAGCCCCTTCCTTCAAATTGATGCCATCATATATTTAAACAATTTTTTCTACAAAGAGGATTAAAATTTATTTTTTTCGAATGTATGAAATATTAATTTTTCATGAAATCCATACGAAAAACAGAACGTATATCCTTCGAACCGATATTTATTCACACCTCACGAATACCGTATCTGTTAAAGTGACGTAAAAATGGCAGATATGAAAGATAATTTGATTCGAATGGGACATGAAAATGTTTTATTCACTGGTATAACACCAAACAACCTAAATGTTACGAACATAAAGTAGGCCTATATCTCTTAGAGAATATCCAGTCCTCTATCTTTCCTCCTGTGAGTTCTTTATAGATGTTAAGCCAGGTTAGATATCTTTCTTCTTCAATTTGTTCAGAAGGTCTTATTTATATTTTTAACCTGAAAACCCCGATAATTTGACTGTTCCTATCGTATTTAGACCTTATTTTTTATCATTGTGAATTGTTTATAGCTGTCATCTGTTACCCTGCGTGCTACACCTACATATTGCACTGGTATTTCTAAAGTGACACATTAAAAAAAAAAAAAAAAAAAAAAAAAAAATCAACTGAAAATGTGTCACTCTTGCCTATGATGGGGGAATAGCATTGAGTCAGGAAGGATGACACAAGTGCCCTCTGGTGTACAAGCACTAAACCTAGGTTGGTTGATAAAGAGACATTGACCATTTCTTTCATAGTCATAACTGAAAAAAATCTATTTTTGAGTTGTGTTTCTCTAGAAATACTAGTGCGTTAGTACTAGTGATGTTATATATGTATTCAGATAATTAAAAAAAAAAAAAAAAAAAAAAAAAAAAAAAAAAAAAAAAAAAAAAAAAAAAAAAAAAAAATGGTTTCTTTAAACAGTTAAATAACAAATGAGCTCATAGTTAGTGCGAAAATAACTAAATCTAAATAATATTAAAATCTAATAACACAAATAAAGTTAAAGAATAGAAAATAAACTCTTCCTACAGGGCGACTAGAACTTGGAACCTATCGGCGACCTAACATGAGAATGCAGCGTATTTAGCTTTGGACTTTACTTGTCAAACAACTCACGCTATAGCTTCAGATAATAGAATGATGTTCCGCTACGGTCCGGATGAATATCTCATTTTTCAAAAGTGGTGATTTCTCACAATTCACTCTTTTGTAACTGTTCGGGGTTACATTTTCCAAGCCGTGACCTCCGAACTGTAAATCCTAGACTATTTTGATCTAGCCTATGACAAATTTAAATTCTTTACATCAATAAGCCATGCTTTATAGCCAGACGAAGGTGTGCCTATTTTGCATATAGCATGTATGCCTGAATTAGGAAAATGGAATCCCAAACATTGGAATAAAAATTAAATATTTAATTTAGAACATTTTACCCGTTTTAGGAAGTCTTCTTATCTTTTTCAATTATTATTGTAAAATATACTCATGAGAGATAATTGCCAATAGATGTTGTAATATTTGAACAAGAATCTTTTGTAACGACTAAGAATTTCTTACTTAATATGAGGACCAAGGTGAAATGTGGTTAGAAACATTCAGAGTAACGCAGAATGTAAGTGCTCTAAATATTATAATGAATTAATTCATTCATTTCTGGCGGGGAGAGGGGCATGAATGAAGGAATGAATTCATAAAAAGCACGTAAAACATAAAAACTGAGCAGTAGAAGCACGGCATAAAAAATAAAATATAAAAATAAAAATAAAATTATAAAACGTAACTAATAAACTAATGAAATGTCTCATCATATTTATCATAAGAGGGAATGACTGTCTGACTGTCGAGGGATTGTGGAATATGAGAGAGGGAAGTCATGAAACTGTAAAAAGAATAAATAAAAAAAAAAAAAAAAAAAAAATATATAGAAAATAGGAGAAATTGTATATGTGTAGTAACTGAGGTAGGATAACAGGGAGGGAAAGTTTAATAAGCAAGAAGGGTATTCTGTCAGACCTTTCAGACTTGGAACGAGATTTCATGACAGACCTGAGGAGGTGTGAGATGCACACTTCTAAGGGCAGCAAAATGAATTCGAAGAGAAATTGACAAATAGTAAGGAATATTAGTTTATGTTACGGTTTTCATAAACTCCTGGATCCGAAAATTCTTTATTTTTTCATGAATCGTGCATTACTCAAGCGAGATTTGTGAAGAAACCCGGATACTCGGGTCTCCTCAATGTTACAAAAAAATCGAATGAATACTAGGTTATCCGTTTATGACATTTTAGTACCGAGTAAAAATTAGCCACACCATGTTTATAATGCACGGATGGGAATATCTTTACGAAAAATGAAATAATAACCAGAATTATTGGACGGGATGTCTTTCTGTGTTATGCAGTCTGTGTAAAATACACATTTAACAGATGGTTTATCCAATCTTCTCATTGGGTACTGCAGAGTAAGTCTTGAATGACCAATTCCAAATCTTTTCAAATTCTAATGAATTGAAATTACTTAAACCAAGAACCCAATTGAATTGCTTAAACCAGATAAGAAATTTCTAACAAATTAATCTTAATTAAAGGGTAGATGGCATTCGGCCAAGAGAAAAACGTCAGATCTTCAAGGAAAATCGTCGGATCTTTACGGACGTTTCGGCAAGCACATAACATCCCTAGGTTAGGGAGGAAGACCACGATAACATTTAGGTAGCCATGAGGTTAAGTCTTAGCCGAATCCCAACTATCCCATGACTTCTCAACCCCCCAACGGCTATCTTCATATCATTATAAATTAATTTTAATTTTAGTATCCCAAAAGGGACACAAGTTTATGGTAAGAAAAAAAAAACAAGAAAAAAAAAAAAAAAAACGATAGCTTTAGTAACATACACGTTGCACTTTATGCGAATATGTCAAGGCTTTTGAAAACTGTGCATAAAATAAAATAATATATAACTAAATAACCCCTGACCTCCTGGATGAAAATATAAATTAAAATATAAAATATGAGATTTATTTTATGCACACATAAATACGATAGATCTTTTATGGGTTCGAAATGTGAAGGTAAACATTAAACAAAGAAGTCTTTAAATCCAGTTAATAACGATACGCAAATTGATTTAATGAACACGACATGTTGTGATCTTTGAATCAATACTGCAATATTCCTTAGTAAAGAGCTATAAATGTCTGTAATTAGAAAGATATAGAAACTTATTTAAGGAATAACCTATAAAAATACAAAATAAAAATATATAGTTTAGCTATATGAATAGTTAGAATGAGAATTGGCCTTGAGTGCTAAAGCGTGAGCACTCAGTGCCAAGGGTCGTGGGTTCGATTCCCACTAACGGAAGGAGCTTTTCTTTCGAATAAAAAAAAGGCTCAAATGCATCTAATCAGATTTTCCTTTGGAGCTTTTCGTCGGTAGTTGGTGAGCAGTGAAGTTCTTACTATAAACACAATTACCAATAGAATTGCTCTCTGAACGAGATCCACATCTTTAACCTGCGTTGAAGCTAATACGTAAGTATCAAAATAAAATTAAACAAATGATTACATTTATCAGACAAGAAGCTGTTAATGTTGGCGTATCAAATGGTTCAAGTCATGACATTTTGTCAAATATTTTGGATGAAATTTACAAGAAACCCTCTTAACAACTGACGACGGACCCAACATCAAATATGGCAGCCTGTGGAGAGCTATGCACTTATTTACCAACAGAACAACGAATTATCGCGTGAATCAGACTTACACCACCCGCTTCAAAATAGAATGTTCGCGCATTTTACCTACAAAAGTAGTCAGACTTCATTTCGTTTCCACTTTAAGCAGAAAGGACTACACTTAAATACTATCTGCAGTCTAAACGGTCGTAAAAAAACAGCCCATTTAAGGACTTTATCGATATAACAGCTGTTACAAAAGATTAACGAGGCAGCGCTAAAAGATGATAAGCAGGGCTGCCACCATAATTTAACTACAATAAAATATCCCCTTTTATTTATCAGACTGGAACTGATTGCCTAAAGACACGCTCGTTTTCTGCTATATTTTGTTCAATCAACAGGATAATTCTGTATCCCGTAACCCGAATGCTTTTTACGTAAATGCCCGGTAAATTTGATTTAGACCAAAGTCGTGCCTTTAAGCCTTACTTTTACAGGGAAATATAATTTCCTTCATAGCCGGGTCTCATTATCAAGATTATTATAGAAGGGGAAAAAAATATATTTAATGTCGCAGAAGGTCAAATTTCAATAACTACACAATTTTACTCACTATTCCTTTATTTCCAGACACTTTTCTCTTCCGCGAATCCTTATACATAGGTAGTCCGTACACACCCGTCAATCCATATAAAGTGATCCAAAAAAGTAAATAAGTAGGTTGCTTGACCATTTTAAATTTTTTTATGTTTTTACTACACAAACGGGAAGTTCAAAACATTTTTTTTTTTTTTTTTAATTTGTATCTTACACTGTTTACGCGTGGCGGCCATTTTTCTTCTGAATTAAGCAGCGGTTTTTCGCAGTGAAGACGTTGATTGATTATCTCTGGATTGCATCATGCTACAAGATTGGAACTTGCATACTTTTTCCCCTACAATATTGGTTTATAGCCATAATTCACTATCCAAATCTTACCAGTCTAAATGGTCTCTATATTTGGGGGTCGAAAATTAAAAAATAAAATTTTAAATAAATTAAAATAAAAAAAAAAACATGAAGGAGAAATTTTTCAGAATTAATTTTTTTTGTAGTAAGATGTCATTGGGTCTTACATTTTACAGAGGATCAGCATTGACAACTCACTTCTTAATTTTTTATGAATTTTTACTTTATGAATTTAATTGTGAGGTTGTATATATTCGATGGGACCGGATAAAAATTCATTATTCTAAAACATTGTATAGTCCTATATGATAGCAGAATAGAGAACAAATTTCAACATTGATATTTGACATTTATGTGAGCAAATCGCCTTGCTGTTGTAAAGCTCCGTAAATATCAGGCTGTACCGTATGAAACGTCAGTTTTGTTTACTCTGCGATTTAATCCTTTCTCATTTTTATTTCATTATTTACAAACATCATTGTTATTCATATAGAATTAAAGCTCTTTTATTCCTATTATTTAATCAGTAACTTGCGTACTGTGTTGTGAGAACGATCCTCTCAGAAAAAAAATAAAACTTAAATTATGACTTCAACGGAAATCCGTATTATTATTCGTTATGAATTTAAGCTCGGTCATAGCGCTGCTGAGGCGTGTATGAACATTAACACGGCGTTCGGGGAGGGAACGGTGAATGAACGAACTGTTTACAGGTGGTTTTCCAGGTTTCGAGGTGGAAATGTTGGTCTTGACAACAAGGAGCGAGGAAGGCCAGAAACCAAGCTTGACAATGACCACCTGAAAGAAAGGGTTGAAGCTTGTCCCTCAAAAAGCACTAGGGAATATACCAAAGAACTCGGAGTAGGAGCCACGACAGTTTCAAGACATTTGAAGGAAATCGGCAAGTCCAAAACTGACATTTCATACGATACAGCCTGATAAATAAATATTTGACTCTGACCAAGTTATGATTTTTTTAGAATATTAAGAACATATATAAAAATTAAAAATTGTCGAGTAACGAACTCATTTTTTTTCCTTTTGGATCAATTCATATAAATCGATCCATTATCATGGCATCATTAAGATTTATATATTGATATTTACTAATAAAATACGAAAAACGTCAAGGAAGAGACAATAGCGTCCTTGGGAATGAAAATAAACGAAAAGTGCCTACACAGAAATCGCATTCACTAACTGCATCGTTTTTTGAAAGCCAAGAAGGAGCTAAATGTCAAATAACCTTTACGTCAGAACAAGAAAACAAAGATTCCTGACCTCTCCGACTTAAATGGCAGACTCGCGGAATTTGAAATCCGACCGCCGCGCGGTTTTGAATAATGTTCATGCTGTTGAGTAAGTCAAGGACGTCTAGCGGCATTAGATAAAAGGGAACCAGGAAACCGGAGTAATGAGTATTGACTGGAAGTAAGCATATCATTAGAATAAACCATTATGCAGTGAGGTAAAAAAAAAAAAAGTACAATATGAGTTTAATGGTTACAAAGTGATCAGTACGTGAGAAAACTAAGTATCCTAACACAAATCAAAATCAGGAAGAAATTAACCATTTCTCTCACTAGGATTATTTTTTTTTCAGCGCCATTAACGCCGGACTATCTATAAGTTACCACCCTTCATAAACATCCATGGTGCAGCAGGGAATTCTTGCAGTGGACTTATAGATGAAAACATGCACTGCATGCGGGACCCGAACCCGTATCTCCCAGACGAAAAGGTTAGCTACTAGACCATGGGGAGACCCTAAAAGCTTATTTTTCGAAAGAAAAACTATAATCAAATAAGCTGTCTCTAAAACTAAAACACAAATAATATCTGCAATCGCAAATAATTTTAAAAATCTGTACCCCAGAGGTAAAGGACGCCATGTCACAAATTTGTAATTGTTCAGAAGAGCCAATTTTCCATAACTTTGAACTATTTATCTTTGTTTCTTCGTTGCTTACGGAAACAGTTTAAAGACAATTTTTCACATTGTTATTGGCATTCATAGGTAATTGGAATTATTGATCAAAGTCAAACACCACCAAGGCCTCCACATGGTGTCTTTTACCTCTAATGAAAACGGACATGATTGTATTTTCAATGTCCTTATCTTCGTTATTTATGAGAACTAGACGTAGTACCCCATACCATTATATGTATCGAAAAATCTACATTAAGAACATGTTGTTAAGTCAATTAAATAAAAAAATGGACATGGTGTCCTTACCTCCGGGGTACAGAAATATAATTTGTAGTGTGTTTAACCGCTGACTTCCATATAGACTTAGAGACAAAAAGGTTTGACTGGCGTAAGCTGCAAATTCTGAGCGCGTTTCCATAAAATCTGTCTAACTTAAGCTTTGAATTTAAATTAAGGGAGAGTTAGCCTCATAATAATAATAATAATAATGGATTATTCTAGAAAATGATAAAATTAAAATCTACTGAGAACAAGCTATGATTACGGACCGAACTGTTCACCAAAGTAAAGAGATATTCTCATCATCCACAAGCATAATAAGACTGCTGATATAATTGATATCTCAGTGCCTAATAATGAGAATTACTGCAGTTATCATTTCGACCAATGGTTTGATACCGAATAGCACAGTCAGTGCCACCAAATATCTGAAATTGTCAGAGGAACTCTTAATATTACTTCAACACTTAATATTATATTAGTCGACACTGCCAGAAAATGTCTAAATGCCCAAAATTATTGGTTGCAAACATCCTCCGGTAAGCTGAGATACCTTCGCCATTAATTGAAATCTTCATATTTCTGTTAAATAAATTTATAAACCTACGGGAAAAAGGAAGAAACTGGGTGGCTATTAGCTTTCTAACGAACACAATCTTTTGTAATTCATTAAAAGGAGATGGTTGACCGAAGAAGATATTGTCGGGGTTCGGTTGAGTGGTTAATAAAACTAAATGAAAAATGATTTAATTTTAGCAGACGCGTCGGCTAAATAATTAAATTAAACGTCGCGGCGTTTCAGTTCGAGAGTCAAGCACTCATCAGGGTTGTGAACAAGGATGGACAGAATTAATAACAACTGTAATTTTTTGGAGGCCTGGTGGCCGTAAGTGTTAAGGCGTGAGCACTTTGATCATGAGATACTATTTTCGGGAGCGCAGGATCAAAAAGTACTTTTTGGAGAAACGTAAAGAGATAATTGATCTGTGAGGTATTTAAGCTATAACATTCTATACATGTTCTTTTAATAATAAACTAAACCTAACAATCAACAAATTTATTAAGTTATTCCTAACCGATTGAAGATAAAGTTTCATATATCGGACGCTAGAAAAGAATATCAGAAGATTTCCCCGTAGCTTAGGAAGGATCAGGCAGAGATGACGATATTTCCCACGAACTCCCAAGCAAGAAATCACTTTCCTATCTTCTTAGAATCACGCTCCGTCTTATCATTTCATAGCTCTCCCTCTTGCGAAAATCTTCTTTTTTTCTTTATTGCTTTTCGATATGGGCATTTTTTTGCCCAAAGTGTGTACTATGAAATCTTAGTGCCAGTGTATCCCACCAAGCTCCAATTAGCATTTGCCTATTTAATATGCACCGTCCAGAAGGAGTCAGTATAATGACTTATCAGCTGAAACTAGAGGATAATGGCGGACAATAATAATTATTACTACCTAGAACGGGTAGTTAGGAAAGCCATAGATATAGACACCCGGAGAATTTCAACAAAGAAGATGGGTATCACCTTAGCAAATTTTGGCAACCAGTGATTAATCCTAGGGAAAAAAGAAAGAAATTCAGCCAATCAACGGTCCAGATGGAACCCACCAACCAGTATCGAGCAAGACTGGAACATACCAATCAGTGACATGGAAGAGCAGACTAGGCCCATGGCAGATAATTATACCAGAAGAACATCTTCGTTCTTAGACTTAAGCCTGGGGAAGCAGGTAGTATGACTAGAAACCGCCGGTAAGGAAGTTTTGAGACGGTCAATACCAGAAGACTATAATGTGTGTGATGACTTTTACCGTAGAAGCCTTCGAGTTAAAAAATAATTATTATTGTCCAAAATTATCCCAACTCACGGCTCAAGTTTCAGCTGATAATATAATCCATCTGCACTTATAAATTGATTTACAATGTCCCCCTATATTCTCTGTACGATTTTTCTCTGCAAGAACAAAACCTCTGATCTGAAGAAATGCCGAAAATGCATGGGAAGATATGAGAAATTGTCTAAACGGTACGATTAGTTGAAAACGAACCATAATGACAGAATTGTTAGGAGTTGTGTTTCTAGGAAATATTCCCTTATCTAGTAAGACCGGCATATCCCAGTCGGCATAGAGGAAATGATGAGACTTTTCTAACGGTATCCATCCACACAGATGGAATATCTTCCATCATTCGCACTAAATTTCCTACTACTGGCAATCTGCAAATCCCCATGTGGGGTGTGTTTTTTTCCCCTTATAATCTAATTATATAATTTTTATTTTTTAACTTTGTAAACCACACAAGACGGGATCAAGTAGTATTAACCAGGCTTAGAATTGGATCTACTTACAGACTCTCGGATATCTTATACAAAAGACAGACAGACCAAGGTGCAGACATTGCAAAGAAGATCTTACAGTGAAACACATACTGATAGACTGTATCCTGAGAGAGAACTTGCAAATACCACACAACTTACTTGACTTTTTATCACCAGGTAGACCTTACATCAACACTATACTCCAACATTTAAAGAAAAACAACATTTACTCTCAAATTAAAAAAAAAAAACTCTAAAATTTAAATATAATTGAATCTTAATTTAAGTCTTAAAATTAACAAAAACTTTAAATTGAACTTTGTCCAAAACAAAAGTATATATGGACGCCTTTAAACGGAAAGGAACCAAGCACCATTTTTAACGAAATTGAGTTTTTGGTGCTGTCTTGTAGATAAATACAGAATTTATATAGTAATAAAAACTGGTTAAAATATGATGTTGTCATTAAAGCAAGAAAAAATAGAAAAAAAAAGTGAAATGTTGTATCCAGTAAGCTGTAATATACAGAAAGGAATCAATCACCACTTTTATCAATAACTGTAAAAATAAAACCACATTACCATAACAACCGTATATTTTAATGAGAGAAAATGAATGAAACATTTGAGATAATAAAGAAATTTTAGACCCACAAAAAACTTTAAACCCAATTCTCTAAAGAATGAACAGATGGCACTTGGTTCCTTTCCGTTTAAAGGCGTCCATATACAGTATTATTTATTTTTAGGCACTTATTTTTTATTTTTATTTTTTTATATTATCTTATTTAATTTATTTTGTTATTTTTTTAGTCGTTTTTTTTATTTTTTTGGTTGTATTTATTTATATTTTTTTTCGGACTGGGGCTGATTAAAAATCTGTGAAAAGAGACATCGCCGAAGTTGCGGGACTCAAATAAATAAATAATTTTGTATACATAACATTTGCGCATGTTTTCCGTGAATGATTTCCTAAAAAAAGTCTCTAAAAATGTACTTGAGCAAGTCACAATAAATCGGTATACAATTCTAACGAAGAGAAAAGGATTGCTAACATGTTTTCGCAATTATTGATACAAAGTAACTTTAGTATTTCATTGCCACCATCTTCGTTAGTGTTGACTTTCCTCCTTTCATTAAAATTTATGAGAACATTTCATCCATTCTCGGATCAATCCGAAGGATAGGATGTTTGTTTGTGTCGGGTCGTGATTTCTTGATTGAGGGCGATTTCGAGCCGTCAAGGCGGCCGACGGGGATTTCAAAATAATACAAAACCAGACCCCAAGAGGAGCAAAACAGGATAATTAGCAACAAGTGTCAATTAGGTTGTCACGCTGCCTTGGCCAAGTAAACAAGCATAATTAACGTGAACTGTGTTGCATTAGTAGACGCCGGAATGCATCTTTAAGTCCACTTGCAATTCAATTATATTTTTTTAGAAGTAACAGCATCTATGAAAACTAGTTATTATTTGTCGTAGCAGGCATAAAAGTAGGTTGATAAAATAAGAAAGAACAAAGTTTTTCTGGGCGATTTACAGGTGTCTTCCTCCCTTGAGTTGAGTGGCTTGGTTTTTGAATTGTGTTTGCGTAAATTGTTGTATGTCACATTTATTTATTTTGTAAAATAATAATAATAATTTTGTAAAACTTAAATAAATGTGACATGGGTATTTATTTATATTGTAAACAATTTTAAAAGTCAAATTATTATCTGTTCTACCGTAGTATTGATTATTTTAGGTGAATACATACATAATAATAGTTCTACTTGTTGTGGTAATATTGGTTTACATTCTAATTTCATTTAATTATTTATAATAGTTTTTTTTCTTGGTACTGCAGAGTTTACTACATAGATTTATTCGCTTAATCCTGAAGATCCCCAGATTTCCCACTTCTACCACGAGTTGAATTTACTATTCCCAGTTTATCGTCTGCAGTACTTCCTCGGCTCGGTCATTTACCAAGTCATTCTATCCCAAATACTTTCTTATATTTGTCAACTACTTAAATTCAAATCCTCTGTTCATTTCCGTAACTCGCGTTCTCCTCCTTCAAATCTTTATATCTAAAAATCATTTATCACCCGTGACACCTCGCTATGTTATTCCTTACCTGTCCTTATTTAGGAAAGGCAATTAATTACAAAATTATGACTTGATTATATTCTAAATCCTTTAGGTTCAGATAACCTTTGCATAGGACCTCTTCATGTAAGTATAAAAAAAGAAAGTAAAAAAGGTATGGATGAATGTATACAAATGCAGAAAGACATACCAATAGACACATTGCATATAGAAACACACTGGAACTCTATAAATACACCTTGAAGGAGCCAAATTCCTTTTTCCTTTGTTCATAAGAAGGACGAATGGATTTCCTTCATATATTCTCGGAGTAAGAAAGAACTTCACACCAGCCAGAAGGAACACACCAACTACAAAGAAGGCAAGATGAAAGACACCATTACCTTAATGGTTCTCGCCTCCTAACTAAGATCAAGAAAAGCACAACTGAAAAAGGTGCAAAGAATCTAACTACACGCACATTTCTTTTTTTCATTAACGCACTCCTTTCAAGGAATGGCTTTGGGCAACGGTGGGAAAAATTATTGACCTTGTGTATGTTTTTTTTTTTTTTTTATCAGTACTAAATTGAAATAACTACAAATATATAATTGTAAGTTACGAAAATGGGTTTTAAACTTGTTTGTTGACAAGAAAACCTTAGTCTCACAACAACCACAGAAACTTAACAAAGTCGTCAATAAAGTGAAGCTTATGAAGATATGTTAGAAGCATTTTGCGTAAAATGACTATACACGTTTACCAAGAGAGAGTTTGGGATAAGACCCAAATTGATACACGTGACCTTCTGGAACAGTAGATTATGATTAGAAAACCTACCACCTTGAGGCCTTGTGCAGGTAAAAGGTTGACAGCCAGCTCATTTTGTAATTAATTTAAATTGAAAAGTAAATATACGTGTTATAGAAATTCAAAAAAGGGTTTAGTTCCAAAAACTGAATGGCCTGAGGAAGACGTTTAAGAATTTTGTGGCTGGCCCTCTAATAAAGGTAAAATGGATTTCCAATGTTAACAAAGATTTAAAAGCAGCAGGGAAATTAGTCAGTTTAGGTAATGACTCATACAGTTTCAATGAAAATTCGGTCAAAGGGAGATCATAAAAGAGCTGATTCAGAAAAAATGTCTGGACAAGGATAATTGTCAAAACAGCGTTAATTTAGGGAGACCACAAGGTCTACTGGCTAGCACGCTGCCCAAGTAACCCAACTGTGAGAGGTTAGCGTTGGGCTCGCTGAAAACGTTCCTTGCTCCACCATGGCTCTTTAAGCAGGCTACACACAGTCAGGCAGGCCTGACAGTTACGCCTGAACAGTCCGCCTGAAAGCCGGTCGCCTGACGTGTATATGTTCCGGCAGGTCTGTCAGTTCAGGCGGCCTGCCTGAATCGTGTGTAGCCTGCTTTTGGGTGAAAACATAGTGGAGAGGCGAGGGTAGAGGGTAGCCGAGAGGGTTAGAAATAATGCATGTATTTACACTTGCCAAAACATAAATACATGATAGTGGAGCGGCGAGGGTAGCCGAGAAGGTCAACCCCTCTCGGCTACCCTCTACCCTCGCCGCTCCACTATGTTTTCACCCTAAGGAAGGGCGATGAACTAAAGATAGCCCGGAGCTAATAGCCAAGAAGTCGATGAGTCTTAGGAAAAAACAAATCCAAAAAACAGCGTTAATAGTAATTAACATGGATATAATTACTTGTTTCTGGAAATTCTTCGATACACTATGCAGCGTCTTGAAAATGTATTATTTTCAAATATTTTTGATGACGGGCAACACAGGGTTATTTTATATTATTTTAAAATATAAAGAGTTCCTAGTGTTGAAAAGACCGGAACGGAGAAAGATTTTCCACTTCACGTCGCCATTTTATCCTTGGCCTTTCTTTTTTAGCTTTTAATTTAAATACTAAAATACTCATGATATTTCAGCGCCCATCACTTTAAATATAGCTTGCTTTTAAAAAATGAATTTTATGTTAACAAGTTAATATTAATTTAGAAATGTACCTCTAGTAAGTTTTATATAATATTCATTTTGTTTTTCATATTTCATTAATTTTATATAAGGATAAAAGAGGCTTTATAAGACCGTTAGAGGTCACAGAGAGACAGATATCTCATTCATCTGAGGGCACACTGGAAATGTAGTGATGCCCGTGCATTTAACATTTCCTGCAAATGCAATCGTTAAATAACTTAAATTATAGGGTTGTAAAAATTCCTCAAGCAGTCCAATTTGACCAATTTTTAATCTGCAAAATGTTTTTAAAGCTTCAGTGCCTAAGTTGTTTTTTTTTTTTTTTTTTTTTTTTTTTTTTTTTTTTTTTTTTTTTTTTTTTTTTTTAAATATATATTTGAAATATGTAAAGAATTTCGTACGGATAATGCGAAATTATTATGCAAAAACTATCAAACTATTTTTAGTGGAATGCTTTATTATATAATCGACCGTTAATTTCTAGAATAAGAAGGACCTAAATGTATTTTAAGTCGTCAAACGAAATATAATATAAGAATGTTGGGATATAAAGGCAGAGACTGCAAGGCCATCACCGCTCTATAGTGAATCTAGAATAGTTTTAGGTTAAAGAGTGTTTTAAATGCTTATTTAAGACCCTATATTCTTTCTAATATTGCATTTGATACAACGTATTTATTTTATTAACGTACTCTATTTAGCATGACCCCCCCCCATTATTGGGAGGAAACCAGCTTATGAGGTTGACATCTTTAAACAATCCGTAAGTGCCGACGAGAAAATTTCATGTTTCCGAATCCATAGATGACGGAACTGACGATTGTTGAAATTTGTACATAATTTCTGTGATTTGAAAGGTCAAGTTCGAAAAGCTAACGTTTTGGAGTTACTGAAAGTCCAGGTCAACTAAAAAACTGGATTTTTCTTGGGAATGTATAGCAACTATTCGAATGATTATTAAATTTCCTATAGAAATTTTGATAGAGCGTTCATAATCGGAGAAATCGGTTCTTAAAGGGATCAATTTCCGTTTAGAATACTTTCAGTTGCCTGTTGTGGTGCCTAAAATCTTGCTTCGGTTTGAAATTTCACTTAAGATTTTTACAAGTGTCTACAGTTTTCAGGCAAATTAAGAGAAAACATTAACTGTTGATATTTTAGGCTTTCCAAATTTCACTCGAATTAAGAACGGAAACTGCTGATATGAAGCAGCATCAGACTTTTTGTTGCATGTTGTATTCAAGACAAGGTGTCTATTTAATCCAAAAAAAAAAAACATAAATGTGAAATAGAGGCCAAGTTCCACCCCCCACAAAAAAAACACTCCCTTCCCCAAAAGCGAGAAATACCACCTCCTAAAACCCTCAAAAAACGCGTTACCATCCACACACTCCAAAAAAGTAGTATGAGCTGGTGTATTAAGAATACTATATTTTCAACCAAAAATATTTGCCAATACAAGAGATGATACAAGAAAGAAATGTCCAAGTTCATTACTTAGAAGACCTCATAGTTACTTACTAAGAACAGTAAAGACACTTCAACTGACCTTTAAAAAAAACAATACAAATACTTATATCCAGTTACTAAAATATCACTTTCCTCAACCAGGTATATTCTTAAACTTGGCAATGTTTTTTTTGTGCCGAAATTATCTTTAGAGAGAAAACTAAACATTGCCAAGTTTAAGAATATACCTGGTTGAGGGAAGTGATATTTTAGTATCTGGATATAAGTATTTTTATTGTTGTTTTTAAAGGTCAGTTGAAGTGTCTTTACTGTTCTTAGTAAGTAACTATGAGGTCTTCTAAGTAATGAACTTGGACATTTCTTTCTTGTATCATCTCTTGTATTGGCAAATATTTTTGGTTGAAAATATAGTATTCTTAATACACCAGTTCATACTACTTTTTTGGAGTGTGTGGATGGTAAGGCGTTTTTTGAGGGTTTTAGGAGGAGATATTTCTCGCTTTTTGGGGAAGGGAGTGTTTTTTTTTGTGGGGGGTGGAACTTGGCCTCTATTTCACATTTATGTTTTTTTGGGGATCTCATTACTTTTTTCTAAGTATTAATTAAAATTTAGTTGCCGCATACCTACTGGCTTTTGTACTTCATATAAAACCAGGGTCTTTGGATTCTGCATAATGTTCTCCTTACTGCTTGATATTTTATACCAATAATCAACCTACATACATCTAATCACTAGACTAGAAAAGTTAGAAGCTCTTCCAGATGACATTACTCTAGAGGACAAATTGATTGCTTTCTTAACTAAACTAACACACTGTAAAACACAAGAACCTTATCCTGAGGATAAAGATCACCATAAGGAAAGTGTAGAAGGCCTTAAAGAAAAAGAAAAGAACAAAGACGATACATTTTAGGTTTGTGATCCTAAACTTTGTAATTTAGATGACTTTGAAAAACTTAGTATCTGCATTCAAGTATATTATGCAGTTAACCCTTACGGCTTTTTTTACAACATTTAAGAAAGAAGTCACAGGTGTTGTTGTTAAGATGCATCAAAATGTTTCTTAAAACATCAAATATAGGTTCTCCTTACCAAGACGATTCATTTCATACCCCAAATGATGGGTTTCAGAAGGAATGATGGCTTTCCGATGGAACAAAAAGTACAAAACGTCATAGGTAACATGACACTACCTTATCAAGACCTACCTGCGTGCCAAGTTTGGTCAAAATAGGCCAAACGGTGTGGATTTGTATAAGAAACAAACATACAGACAGACATCTGAAAGATCTTTTTGACCTACCCTAGTGCATTCGCCGGACCAAAACCTACCTCTGTGTCAAGTTTGGTCAAAATCACGTCAAACGGTGTGAATTTGTATAATGAATAAACAGTTAGGCAAGCAGCTGATAGACGATATTTAACTAGCCTATGATTCTCCCCGTATCAAGACCCACCTGTATCCCAAGTTTGGTCAAAATCGGTCAAACGGTTCGGATTTGTATAAGGAACAAACATACAGACAGACAGCTGGTATAAGATTTTGACCGAGCATATATGCGCCTAAATGTTTCTTATCATCATCATCATATCCGGCGCAACAACCCGTCACCGAGTCTGGGCCGCCTCTAAAAGCCTCCGCCAGAGGGCTCGGTCCGGTGCAGCAGCTTTCCAGTTTCGGGCTCCCAGCAAGTCTCGCGCATCTGAGTTGACAGCATCTTCCCATCTCATATTTGGTCTGCCAACTCTCCGTTTTCCGAGCATCTTATCGGTCAGTATCTTTTTGGTCAGATCGCTATCCTCCTTTCTCACCACATGGCCTGCCCAGCGAAGCCTTCCAATTTTAATGAATTTGGCAGCATCTATGTCACCATATAACCGATACAACTCCGCATTCTTCCGTCTCCTCCACAAGTCTCCATCTCTAACGGGACCAAAGATCCTTCTAAGTATATTCCTTTCAAAAGTCGAGATTCTTGATTCGTCTGCTTTAGTTGTGGCCCAAGCTTCCGCCCCATAAGTTAACACTGGCCGGACCAACGTTTTATACAGATTGATCTTGGTCCCTCTAGAGAGGGAACGGCTTCTAAAGTGTCTGGAGAGCCCAAAGAAGCATCGGTTTGCCGCCACAATTCTTCTGCTGATCTCCTGGGTGATGTCATTCACTGCATTAACCTCAGTTCCCAGGTATACAAAGCTGTTGACCCTCTCAAACTTATACGGTCCAACTTCAAACTTTCTGGTCCCTCCTCCTATACCTCCAACTCTTAAGTATTTTGTCTTGTCTTCATTGACAACTAGGCCAAGAAGCTTAGCTTCTGTCTCAAAAGCGAGGAATGCCTTTCCTGAATGTTTCTTAAAACATCAAATATAGGTTCTTCATACCGAGACGATTCATTTGATACCCCACATCATGGGTTTCGGACGAAATGATGGGTTTCCGAAGGAAGTACAAAGCTGGTACGCCCCCGCCCCGGAAGCGGCGACAAACACAACTTTTTAGGATTTTTCGATTTTTTCCTTTAATAACACTCTCATATCTATCTTCATGCAAAATTTTAAGTCTTTAGCATCATGGGAAGTTCTAATAATTTTGATGAGTCAGTGAGTCCTATAAATCCCGATTTTCGATCAGAAACTATTCGATGTAGAATTATGAAAATTTCCAGTTTTACTCAAATCTAATAGTATAATACCTGTGTAAAATTTCATAACTTTATCTTTACCTGGTTGAAAGTTATAAGAGGGTAAAAATCGGCTCTAAGACCTCCTGTAATATGCACACAGTATGCTTAGGCCGGAACTTGGCCTGGCGCACTACCGTGCGCCTAGATCAAGGTATCCTTTCTATTACAAGAACCCCTAACATTCCTCATTAAAGCCTTATTACAGATGCAACGGATCATGATATATCCATAATTCCAGTATATCCTCTGATTAAGATACCGTATTCCGGTATAGATATACATACTAATGGAAACCGCTTTCCCTAGATAGAGACCTTGAAGAAAATCCTTCAGCTAATCTAAAGATAAAGCTTGTACACGATAAGCTAAAGGAAGGGAGCGGCTCCTTACACAAACTATCTATAACCTTGCTGTGTGGATGGAAATAGTCAATTCACTTTAAAGTACATCATAAATATCTAAATATAAATATATATATATATATATATATATATATATATATCAGTTTTAAATTGGTTGTTTTTTTTTTTTTAAATTGACTTTAACAGTGAAATGAGTATTTTACTGAATCGAGGAAAATAAATGAGATACATATTTTAATAGCGTATGTCTGGGTAAGGGTAATGCCTGTTGTTGCGCCTGAAATTTTGCTTTACTTAGAGGTTTAATAATACACGTTTATATTTTTCACGACAGATCAAAAGAAGACTAATTGTTTCTACTCTAAACTTTCCAAATGGCACTAGGGATAAGAATGCGCTAAGATGATGCCGTTCCTGCTATTTGGACTTCTTATCTATAAAATATGTCATTCTTTTCTAACATTCTTAATGTGTTTAAGCATAAAAATTGTCATATAAATAATATTTTCGGAATAAATCATGAAATAACCTTAACAGATTATTTCAGAAATAATTTATTTTATAATTTTTTAAAATATTATTTCGGAAATAATTATTTCAAGGATTAAATTATTTCATGATTAATGCTATATTTATTCCCGAAATGATTATTTGATGGAATAATATATTCTGATATCTTAATTTATACAAAAAAAATCCTCTAAATACATGTTTTCCTGTGAAGCCTCATTGAGCTGTGTTGGCGATAATGGCCCTGATGTCGATGGGGCGTAGAAAAAAAAAAAAAAAAAAATTGCGGGGCTAACGTGTTAAATCAGTCTTCAATTTTTTTATTTTTTTTTTGGGAGGGTTCGATTCCCACTGGGAGGAATTTTCTCATATAACGGCTCGTTGAGAAAATTCCACCTTGGATGTTGGCGATAATGGCCTAGATGTCGATAAGGCTTAAAAAAAAAAAAAAAAAAAAAAAAAAAAAAAAAAAAAAAAAAAAATTGAAGACTGATTTAACACGTTAGCACCGTTTTTTTTTTTTTTTTTTACTACCCATCGACATCAGGGCCATTATCGCCCAACATCCAAACTGCAGCGAGGAATTTTCTCAACGAGCCGTTAGATGAGAAAATTCCTGCCGGCGGGAATCGAATCCACCATCTCCTGCATGAGAATCTAAGGCTTTAACCACTAGACCACGGGGGGAGGTTACAATAATAATGTTAAAAGGATTATCTCCTTAACTCGTGTTTTGATTGTAGTATTAACCATTCGCATTATTCTCATCCATTACAAACGTTATTTCATGATGAAGTTATTTCGGGAATAATTATTTTGCATCTGAGAGAAATAATTTATTTCATGAATAAAAAATACTGAAATATCATTTATCAAATAGTTATTTCAGAAATAAAGCTTTTAGAATTACGTTGATTTATTTCAAAGAATGATCAAATTTTCAAATAATTATTCAAGGAATAAATACATCTAGTTATTTGATGAAGATTGTTTTATTTAACGATGAAATAGCATTTAAATAATTTCCGTTTTTCCGGAAATAATTATTTCAGGAATAACCATTTTATTTATTTAAGGAATAGATTATTCCAGTATTGCCCAGGTCTAAGCTACAAGTCATTAAATTACAAATGCAATGTATAGAATGTTAAAAAACGCATAGTCAATTTTTCTGATTGCCGTTGTACTGATATAAGTTGTGGCAAACTCTCGAAAATAAAAGAAAAATAATAATCAATTATTGAAAAACAAACAAACGAATGTGCATTAAGTCTAATTAAAATATATCATAAAATAAAATATATATAGTCATCTATAAGGTACCAATCACTTTTCACATTCGATACTTTGCATTTGTATCGACGGTATGATCCTCTAACATAATTTTCTTACAATATAAAAATTGTGTTGCTTTTTAAATTTAAGAAAATATAAACACATTTATATTTCATGAATTCTTAATTGAACTAAATAAATAATATTTTAAGGAAGCTACATTTCTGGATGTCACATAAATTCAGTTCACGATGGGTCAACTTTTTTGGAATCTTTCTACGTGATCTTTTACGTAATTGTTACTATTTAAATGACTCAGAAATAGCCCACAAATGACTCAGAGGAGAAATGAGCCGGATCAATACGTGACCTGAACAAGTGATGGGCCGGGCACTGAGCCAGCAGAGTGCGTAGATACGTGAGTCGATGTAGATGAGAATCAGAGATGGACAACGTGAATCTTAATTGATCTGATTACTCGGAAGGGAAACAGGTATTTCTATGATCGAATACCTTTCGTTACTTGAATTGTTTTGGTAGGTAGTACCTACTAGGTACGACGTTCATTTTGGAATGCCTTCGAGTGTTGGCCTTCCAGAATAATGATATCCAGAGATAATGAGATAGCCCTACCAAAAATGCATTTTCGAGATATTTAAGAAAATATCCGAAAAACTCAAAATGGCTTATGTCTGTTAACATTTACAGCTCGTTTAAAAAGTATTGGAACACTCATAAAGATTTTAATTTTTGCACATTTGAGACTAAAATATAGAAACATTGTGACTAGCTATATTTTAAATATTCCCAGAATATCAACATAAAAGAAGGGTATTTGTGTTATTAATTTACATTTCAACAATAATATGCAATATTCGATAAGTAAAAAGTATTGGAATACCTGATTTCTGTGGAATTTATAGAGGATTAACCACAAATTATCAGTGAAATTTGTCCTGCAGGATGGCGTGGTGTTTTATATGTTTTAATCAGTTTCATGTTGATTGATTCGGGAATATTTAAAATAGAGCTTATCACTATGTTATTGATGTTTACCTAAAGCACCACTATTTTAGTCGCAAACGTTAAAAAAGTAAAATTACAGACCAAAACTCTACGGTCCACAGGAGCACATTCGACCACACTTCAATCACCCTTAAACTAAGCAATGTACAATTGAAATTCGGTAAAGTAAGTTACAGAATTCTAGCGGAAACTATATTTGACGATTCAGTATGCATTTTGGTAGATGAGCTGACATTTATCACCTGCTCACTACGTGATTACCTATGGTCATGCACAAAGTTTCTTAGAGAAATCTGTTAAATTATCAACAGAATCCCAGATGAACTCGTTAGTTTTGAGCGGACCAGTGAGTTTTAGGCGAGAGTACTCCGTGCCTAACGTCGTGAGTTCGTTTTCCACTAGGTATAATGACTTCTCTTAGAAAAAAAAAGAAAAGAAGCTAGGGGTTTAGGCTGTTGAAAATCAAATACTAAATCATTAATGTTGGATGATAAACTGCATTTTTCGTTGCAACTGCCCCCAAAAAAAATACTCTCTAAGACACATAACTAATTTGTTCAAGATTAAACTCCTACGAATAACGAAGCGATTGTTGCTCATTATGGTATAAAAACGTGTATTTTTCAAATTACTTGTTAGTTCTCACAATGCATGCTTCCTTGTAGCACTGATGATGTAGCGTTTACTTAGAAAGTGTGGTCCACAAATAACCATCAGCGTAGGGATTGGTAGTTATGAACTCCAATCCCTACGCAAAATTACACTGCGATTACAAACTAAATTTAAAACAATAGCGAACTTAGGGGTCTCCCGTGGTCTTGTGGCTAGCGCGCTTGATTCATAAGCGGGAGATGGTGGGTTCGATCCCCACCGGCGGCAGGAATTTTCTCATCTCAGGGCTCGCTGAGAAAATTCCTGGGTGCACCCTGGATGTCGGCGCTAATGGCCAAGAATTATGTCGATGCGCCGTTAAAAAAAAAACAAAAAAAAAAAAAAAAAAAAAAAACACGAACTTAACGCACATTCCCAAGATGAGAGACTTAGCATTCGCGTGCGGATTCGTGTTTGCATGAGATTATGCAGAGTTAACGCTTAGACATCAGCTTGAAGTGGCCGAAAGTAGTTATGTAACTTCTGCTGCTCGGGGAAATTGTACTGCAGTAATAATAGCATAAATGTCGAAATAAACTATCTTCCGAAGATTTCTCTCGTCAAAACACATAACAGCATTTTGCATTTCAGTCTTAAAAATGATTCGACTCGGGACGAACCTATCCTAAGATTAAGATTAGAATGCCATAAGTAGCAAAATCGTTCATGGTAGATTTATAAAATTCATAATTAAACATTATATAACTTACTTCAAGTATTCATTGATATTCGTTTGTCCTTTTTAGGGCAAAAAACGTCCAAAAAAACGAAACCGATACTTTTGAATAGTATGCACAGAGTTCTTCAAATTTAATAGATGCTTAGCATTTACTAGAATTTAAAACTAGTATTTCGAAGACAAGAGTGTAAGTGTTACAATTAGTTTCGCGTGAATTTATACCGAAAAACTATGTTCCGTAAAGTTTTTCTTTTTTTAATATTTTTATCAAAAAAATCATTACAATCGGTGCATTTTTTAGGCCAGCTAGTGAGCGAACGGACTTATTTGAACCACTGTAATTTTCGTGGTCTATAGGTTCTGAACTGTAAAAGTTTCAAATCGGCAATTCCGGATAGCGTAATGACATCAACCTAATAAGAGGGTTTCCTCCATACGGAGGGAGGTTGGAAACACGCTGAAAGGTCTATACCGGATACACCCCCATACTATATGACCTTTTGACCACATAATCCCGTCAAGACACAATGCGTACCTAATTGTTTATATAATGGATGTCCATATTGTGTGCGGACTTAACGTGTAAATGAGTACGTGGGCAGTACGCAGGCATTGTGAGAAGTAGACAATGCCATTCAACCCATTCTAGGCAAATTGTGGATTTCATTTCATAACACAGCCTATTGTCGTCCAGAAGTCCTTGGCGACGTATGACAATAGGACCAGGAGTAGGGAGTGGGTAAAAAAAGGCGAAAGTGATTAATTGATTTTGTTGTCAGCCTTGATTATGATCAAGGGGAAAAAACGTCATCAAGATCGTAAGAATACAACGGCATCATTGTTTACATAAAATGTATCACGGAAACATCAGTACAAAAACTAACATTTTTATATTGTGAGAAACTCAATCTATTCTATAGGTGAATACAATTTATAATAATCAATATACAAATACGTACCACTAGAAAATGCCTAGGGGGGAGGGAGGAAGACCTCGAGGACACTTGGGTAACCATGGTTGGATGAGGGACAGCAACTACGCAGGGGGTTTTTATAGCAACTAGACTGGGGGAGGGGGTAAATGTAGTACTAACCCAAAAAAAAAAAAAAAAAAAAAAAAAAAAAAGAAAAAAAAAAAAAAGAAAAAAAAAAAAAAAAAAAAGAAGCCATCCCGTCACTAAACTTTGGGTTAAAAACCACTAACAAACTTACTAGATTGTACAAAAAACTCAAAGATCCCATTCCCTATGACTCCACCACCCACTGCTTTTACCTAATACCCTGCCAAACTCCCTCCTGTAATGCAGTATGCATAGGTGAAACCAAAAATTATATTCACTCCCGCATAACACAACACAAACGGACAATTAAAAACAAAGAAATCCACAAATCCGCCCTCGCAAAACACGACATAACAAAAAAAAAACACAAATTCAACATTTACGACACTAAAATACTTTCCACAGATCGAAACACCAAAAAACGACAGATTTCCGAATGCGTACACATTAATTTAACCCCAATAATATTAATTACAAAACGGAGAAACAAAACATCTCCCCTACTTACTCCGCCGTCTTCAATAAATTGTCCTGACCTCCTTTTACCTTTGTTCCCAGGCTCCAGACAATTTTTCTACTTGTGTGTCCCAAAATTTTAACACCTTTTTACAGCCCGCTTTTACAACCTAGCAATCCACTTATTTCATCTTCTACCGACTTATCACCTCCTCCCCCCTCCCCCACTCATAACTATAAAAACCCGCTGTGTAGTTGCTGTCCCTCATACATCCAACCATGGTTACCTTAGTGTCCTCGTGGTCTTCCTCCCTCCCCCCTAGGCATTTTCTAGTGGTACGTATTTGTATATTGATTATTATAAATTGTATTCACCTATAGAATAGATTGAGTTTCTCACAATATAAAAATGTTAGTTTTTGTACTGTTTACTTACTACTTTCAACATACTGTTTACTTTCCAACTACCGCATTTTCATTGATTAATAATAAGATTGGTTCTCATCATTGTCATGATGTATATAATACGCTCATTTCTGCGTGTTTTTTTTTTACTTATAATTTGTATGTATTTTTTAGCTGAAAAAGGCTGCCAATGTGCAGCCGAAACGTCCAAATACAGATTTCTTCCAGAAAGTCTGACGTTTTTTTCTTCTAGCCGAATCCCAACTATACCTTGTCTGCGTATCATTAATTTTATATATATATATATATATATATATATATATATATATATATATATATGTATATATACTTCTAAATGAGTGATGTATTTAAGGAGCGGACGTAAGGTGAGTCATAGAGTTACTTTCACTTTTCAGTCCATATTGCCTACCCATGTGAAACGGAGCTGATATTATGCACTTCGCCTCATGCCGTGCTCAACTCGCCCTTTATGATAAGGAAATTGAAGTCACGTTTTCTGATGGATATATATACTTTTTTTTTTTTGTTGGTTAATAACTGGTTGATAGTGTTGGGTAGTATAAGAGTTGTTTTAGACATTCTGTTTGTTTTCTAAAATGCTATTCAAATCGAGTTACCACTTATGTATGCTTGTACGGCAAATGTGTCTTCGTATATCTAGTCAAGTGCTAGGTATGCTTGTTCAACCGTCGGTCATCCAATTCAAAGTACAACGTTTTGTAGTAAGTTTTTCACTTTACCGCGATAAATATTATGAAATTTTATCAATGCGAAAGCGTTGGAAAACAGATTTTTGGGGATCGTCTCGATATAGAGAGAAACGTCCCAAGAAAAATAGGTTGTTCCAATTTGTGTACATAGAATTTTAGAGCTCCATCTTCGTTCCCTGTAATTTGTCAGAAAAAAATAACGTGGTCTAAAGAGAATGATTAACTTTGCTAACAAGCTGAATGCGCCGACCGAAACAATACGACATCGAGAGAAACCTGTTAAGGCCTAGCATAAGCCAATTTGACAGTTATCTAGACTCATTTTTACAGTTTTCTAGTTATCTAGGAGGAATCAAATTAAACTACTTTCAGGTCAATATTTTTACACATTTTCGAGGCAAATTTAAAAAATCGAATTTTAAATTGTGTGATCAAAAACGCTTGAAAATGCTTCTAGACATTCTGTATTTACGACAACTATAAACACATATAGATATATGTCTTGCGGAAGGTCACTATAACAAAATTAACCACGTCAATTACTTTATTAAATTAAGCTCTATGTGTATCACGAAACGATTACGTTGCTCAGCGAATAACCAAGCGTCTCGAATTTGCGTTAATATGCTTATAGATAAACTGTTTATTGATATATTTACGAAGGGGGTAATTGAACCAATTCCTATCCGATCGATATATTTAACTGCTGTCGATAAAAATGGAAGGAAAACAACTAAAATTTTTTCAGGACTCCAAAATGGCTAAATGATCTATTTATACATTTGTGAGGACGCGACTATGGCAATTCATCGCAAAAAACTAATACATAAATACAATATTGTAGATTCCTGATAATAATGGTATAAACTACAAAGAGGCAAAACGCAATGATTTTCTATTATAAGGTGAATTATAGAAGAAGTTTTTATTAATTGATTGAAATAAAATTTATTGATAATGCACTGTACGTTTTACGAGAAATATTTTGCGACATAGTAAGAAGTAGACTGGTTAATGTATATAGGTTTTATTTTTAGGGCAAAGGTGGGTTTAATAAAACAACATTCTTTTATCAAGCCATTCAGATTTCATTTAGAAATACCTAATAGAATTCACTTTTAATAGATAAAATAACGAATAGATAATATTTTGACTGAAACCTCTTCAGAATTCTGACTTCCATTTGGACGAAAAGCGTTTCTATTTTACGAATGACTCCTTCAAAGGCCTTGGAGAGAATATTTTCAGTGTTTTGAGTGACTATTCCTGGCTGTGCAATGGAGTTAACCTGCTTCTCTAGTCCTATGTTAGTCAATGCACTAAGATTTTCCTCTGGCTTTTGGTTTTGTGTGACTTTTTTCGCATATGTATTCGTTGCTAAAATACGTCTCTTTGCTTTTCCATTAGACAATTTCTCTAGAGTCATTTTTGATAATATATTGTGTTCTAATTTATATAAAGGACAGTTTTTATCAAATGAATGATGATTGTGTTTGCAATTGACACATTTTATTTGACTACAGGGGCCTTCGTGTTTAATTTCTGAGCAATTTAGGCATATTTGTAGAGAAGCACATCTTTTAGCAGGGTGATAGAGTCTAAAACATCGAGAACACCTCATAGGTAATGGTATGAAGGGGTCTAGTCTTGTTATCAGGTGACCTTATTTTGCTAGGCAACGAGCCACCATTGAATGTTACTAGAAACAATACTCTTCCTTTTTTCGGAGTTATTCTTTGTAAATTAACAATATTACTGTATTCTTCTTTAAGTTCGTTCAGAATAATACTGTCAGACATAGTTTCAATATCATGGCAACGAAAAATACCTTTAATATAGTTTAATTTGTCGTGTGGAGTAACGGAAATGTTATATTCACTGTAGAATTTATTTGATTTCATAAGAATTTCACTAACTTTTATATTCGGGCATCGTATTAATAAAGTTCCGTTTCTTCTATTTTTGTTAATTAGTATATCTTTACTAAACTGTTTACCCCACTTATAGATTATGAAAGGATTTACATAATTAAAACTTTTACCTTCATCGAGTATGGTAACGGTTAGATACTCATAGAATTCTTGTTCTGGTGACTTATTTTCTTCATTTGTGGCTTCAAACCAATTCTTCACGATTTCACTGTCTCTAATATTAATAATTTGCACTTTTGAATCATTA
This sequence comes from Gonocerus acuteangulatus, assembly GCA_946811695.1. Lineage (NCBI taxonomy): Eukaryota > Metazoa > Arthropoda > Insecta > Hemiptera > Coreidae > Gonocerus > Gonocerus acuteangulatus. The sequence goes on along the minus strand of OX328130.1, from coordinate 39,445,622 downwards.
TTTTGCTTACCTAAATTCATAATGTTTGGGTTTTAGTCGGAGACTAAAAGCACACGACTTTTAGCTCCAAAACCAAACATATGATCCAAATATATGGTTAAATTAGAAATTGTTTTCAAAGGTTTGTCAATAAACACTAGTTGGTCTGTTTGCAAGATGTAACGAGGGAAAACTGCATAATATAATTTTTTTTTCTTTTTCTTTCTTTTTATTTTTTATTTTTTTTTTTACGGCGCATCGACATAATTCTTTGCCATTAGCGCAGAGATCCAGGGTGCAGCCAGGAATTTTCTCAGCGAGCCTTGAGATGAGAAAATTTCTGCATAATATAATAATAATGGAGGAGCTTACTTGCCGCTAAGTAAATCGATTCCAATCCTATTCACTTGTACTTACGGTTTTTATAATTACTTGTCATGAGAAAGTAATCTGTTTACACGTAGGTACAAGTTCTTAGTTGAAAATTACTAAGCACGTGTAAAGTAGGCATTATTCTAAGAAGGAGCGACATTTACTATCTTGACGGGTGTTCCCAAGTAATTAGCTATATTCCATTAACTAGTCAGAGATAACCTAAGGTTAATTAATAAAGGACGTAAATCATAAGGTGACAAATTACTTTATAGACAATAAAGTCATTTTTTACTCGACTGCAGCGAGATTTTGTCGACAAACCTCCCTCGTTAAGCCAACATCTCTTTCTGTGAGTTATATCTTATATAAGGAGACGAGCTCTATGGTAGGGGCCTAATGAATTTTTCGTGTCTAGAATCATGCGCGAGCAAGAACAATCGGCGATGTGCGCCGGCGCGTGATGGATGGCTCGCGCTGACCCGAGGGATCGCCCTAGGCACTTGCGCAACGCGGCCACTTTCTCCTTTCTGCGCAGATTAATGACAGCGAAGAGCGAAGGACTCCGCCCTCCTGAGCAGGTTATCTTCCGGCACATGGGGGCGAGGAGGCGCTCCAGAAACGCAAGACATTGTCAGTCAATTTAAGATGAAATCTTGCACGACTGTCTCTGTCCTTTCAAACCGATTAGCTGCTTAATATTCAAACATGGCATGAGAAATGCAATTGTATAACAAGTTTCTCTGACACACATTATGTTAAAAATTGTTTGACATTTTTCAACTCACCTTTATCGCAAATGATAGTACCCCGCCTAATTATGTTTTATTGACCTTAATGGAGTGTAAGTAAATGTATTGGTTTGGCGCAAAAATAATGTAGGTATTTATATGGCCAATTTGTTCCAGATGGCGAACAACTGTTGATTGTTCCATCCAACTATACTTCCATTAATTATACCTTACATTGTACTTGTTTACTTGTCTAAACAAAATGAATATTCAAAACCTGCATTTTTTTTTTTTTTTTTCCTAACCTTCCCAATAATTATCTATCTATACCCAATTAACCCCAGAATGCACAAGTGTGGTATTTATAGCCACCCCTGCTCTTGATTTATTCCTATTTAGCCATAAAATGTAGAAAAATTAAGAAAAATGTAATTACTAGGAATACAATCTATATATATAAAAATCACGTGTCTGTTTTTCTGTTTGTTTGTTCCTTATACAAATCCACATCGTTTGACTGATACTGACCAAACTTCGCACATAGATACGTCTTGATCCGGGAAATCTCGTAGGCTAGCTAAAAATCTTCTAGGATTCATAGTTTGGAAGTAACAAGTTCGAAACTGTCATATACAGAAGAGTTTATAGTCAGAAATCGGCATTTTCTTTCCAGTGTTGCCCCTCCTTCTAAGAAGAAGTGCAATAAAAAAACCTTTGTTTGTTTATCGAAATAGTAGGTTTATATTCTCAGAGTTTGGACAAATATCATATAAGATATCATATAATAAAATATCATATTTTTTAAGATTAATTTCCTTAATATCAGATCAGTTTTCTTCATATCAAATCAATTTTCATTTGATTGCCTAGGGCAACACTGCTCTAACCAGAATATAGACTAATATCGTATAAATAAGTATATCATAAAAATGTTCTGTGTTTATCTAATCATAATTTGGACTAATATAATATAATTAAGTGGTCATGTTTCTATTCAGAACTATAATAATTTCAAAACTTTTGTTGAGAGGTAGTTTTTTCTCTTTAGTAAAGGAAGGTTGGAATGTCGGTTATAGTATTCGGTTGAATAATCTCTCACTCGCTTTTCTGTTAAATGAATATGTTTGTACTGGTATTTGATGGAGAGGGTTTTAGTATGTGGAAAAACACTTAACTTTTTTTTTTAAACTGATGAGGTGTGTAAATGTCATTGAAAAGGCAAAGGAGACCAAAGTTGGTGAAGATTGGGATCAGCAAGATCAAATAAACAGTTTGAATTTATTTGTGATTTGACAACAGCCTAAGACATAATTCAGAAATTTGATAGATTATACCTAAAGGAATCAACAGCATAGTAAATTGTACATAGAAACTTCAGATTATGTTAAAAAAATAAAATTCAAACAACTGAAATGAAACAATCAGTTTATCTGGACATGTTATAAAGGACCCCGCCCTTTCCTAATGGAAAATGGCTTTCGGTCAAATTGAACGAAACTATGCTCGTTGGATAGAGAAAGTCTTTCTGAACAAAAGTCTCCATGGGCACAATACCCAAAAGTTGGAACTTTTGGGTATCCGAAGTTTTCCATTTTTGATTTTTGCAAAATCTCGAGATCTCTGGTTGAAAGGTTTCCAAGCCATTTGGCCAGTAAAAAAAAATACGTATCAATTATTATTTTAAGACCTTTTGAACGACACCACATTTGACACTCCTACCCCCCCTCCCTCCACCCACGGGAGTGGGGGGAAGCTTTTTATGTAATTAACTTGTATCCATTATCATTTGAAGATCTTTTCGACGGCAATATACTGAAACCTTGCTTCACACCCTTGCCCCACCCCCGCCCCAAACCCCAACCCCACCTCCAGCTCGTATATAGCAAAAAAAGTGTTCCGTTAGTAGACTTTAACATTAGTGGCCCTGAAAAGGGCCGCTTTTTGTCTCTTGGACTACTGTCAACTGTTTTGACTTTTAGTTTGCTATCGATCAGCTGCATCTAACGTATGATTCAGCAAGTAAGAAGTCGGATATTTGATGTTTTGATGATGACGAGCATATCCCAAGGGGTTGGGGGTGGGATAAGGGTGTGAGGCAAGGTTTCAGTGTATTGCCGTCGAAAAGATCTTCAAATGATAATGGATGCACGATAATTACAAAAAAAAGCTTCCCCCCACTCCCGTGGGTGGAGGGGGGGGGGTAGGAGTGTCAATTATGGTGTCGTTCGAAAGGTCTTCAAAAAATAATTTATAGGTATTTCTTTTACTGGCCAAATGGCATGGGAAACCTTCCAACCTGAGATCTCAAGATTTTGCAAAAATTAAAAATGGAAAACTTCGGATACCCAAAAGTACCAAAAGTTTCAACTTTCGGGGTTTGTCCCCATGGAGACTTTTATTCAGAAAGACATTCTCTTTTTAACGAGCTTAGTTCCGTTCAATTTGACCGAAAGCCATTTTCCATTAGGAAAGGGCGGGGTCCTTTATAAAACTTGTATTGTAAAATGGACCGTGTCCCTTTGGAAAACAATAAGAACAAGGCTAAAAGTATTTTGGAATTGTTTACACTGATGTGGACCTTTTTTTAACTAGGAGTCTCAAAGGTGAAAAATATTTTGTTTCATTTATAGATGATTATAGTAAGATTGCCCTCATGTTAATTTCTTCATAATTGTTCAGTATTGTTTATTGTTATTTAAGTGTTTAGTGATGAATTCCCTTTGTCGCGGTCTCACTGATGTATAAATAAATAAATAGTAAGATTGCTAGGATTTAAACTATTAAACCTAAAACAGAAGTTTTTCATTCCTTTGTTCAATAAGTAAATGAGGTTGAAAACTTAGGAAATTGGTATTATGAGGTGTGACATTGGTAAGGAATATTAAATAGTAAGAATTATGACTACCAAAAAAAAGGGTATCAAAATTAATCCCTGCCCCATGAATTCATGAGTTAAACGGTGTGATTTACTAGAACAATTATGAATATATCTCATTGCTTACTGGCAGAAGATATTGTAGAAAAAAATGTTGGCCAGAAATGGTATGTGCAGCAACTTATTTGAAAAATCCCTCTTTAGCTAACACCATTGACAATAAAATACCCTCTATCCTTAAATAATATAAATACCTTATCTACACTAGAGACCCACTATAGCACAATTTCAAGGCACAGAAAACACTTGAAAAGTGTGTTACCAGCTCTTGGACTAAATGTTTAAATACGGTTGCAATTCTGGTAAAAATATTGTTGCTCGCCAAGTCAATGTCGTTATTGAAATTCCCAAATACCTTTAATTCATTGTTGTCCATAACTGCAAGAAAAATATCTTAAATTTGTTTTTATTCTTAGAGGCCCCTATTTCCTATGATAGAAGGACTATCCTTATAGAAGAGCCCATGAACCATAAAATTTGAAACAGAAGCTTTAATAGAAAGGACTATTAACAAACTATGTTTTTAAAACTTTCCTTTTGGCATAAATAACATACACCCTGCACGACTTACCTACTTTTTCATTCATAAAAAAAACTCAGTTACGGATTATTACATGAACAGGTAAACAATATAACATATTAATATTATATTTGCGCAAGGTTGAGGTTTTAGCTTTAGATGCGAAGCCCTTAAAATAAATAAATATTATATTTAAAAAAAAATCAATGAAAATAAAGAATATAGTTTCAGTTGTAGGTTATTACAACTTATAACTAATCATAACCTTAATTAAATGCCTCATTTGTATTGCTATTTTTTATGAATATTTATTTATGGACCACATATTTTTTTTTCTTTAAAAAAATTAAACACAGGGAGTTTGGTTTGGATTTTCTTTAAAACGGTATTGCAATTAAATTATTTGGAATCATTTAATTGTAATACCATTTTAAAAGTAAGGGTACTTTTTAAAATAAGGGTACTTTTTAAAAAATAAGGATTAATTTATTTTCCACCCCACTTTCTCTTAAAAAAATGGAAAATAAATTTTTCAGCCGAGCTCTCAATTTATTATCTTATATTCTCATAATTTGGACAAATATAATATAATCATTCATTTTTTTAAATATATAATATAAAGTAGGCGTACCATGGAAGCTGGGTTACAACTATTTAATATGAAGCATGTGTAGCATGGTAAGCCCAGCTACAGATATTTAATATAAAGTAGGTGTAGCACACCGGGTAACAGCTAGTAGTCACCAATAATATTATGGCCATAAATCTTTTTGAACATTTTCCCCCTGCAAAAACGTTACCTAGGAAAGGCTTTATCATTAAAATGAATTATTTAATTATTGATTAATAATAATTACAACTTTTTTATCCTTTATTACGGCCATAATTACGTTCATGATTAGTTTGTATTTCCCGTGTTTTTGGATAATTATAAAATTCGTGTTGACATTACAGTTTAAAAAAATAATCGAATTTGTTTGAAATAAATTATCCTTCTTACAAAATGATTAACTTCAGACAATCTCCTTACAAATAAATTTATACATATTGAAATATTCTGTTTATAACAGGTATGTGCAACCTTTGACATGTTGTGGGCCAAACTTTATCGCGCAAGTACGCTCCCGGGACGCGTAGAAAGTTCAAAATAAAATAAAATCGAATTTTAAAGTAGTCTTAATATTTATTAGCTATAGATATCAGACATGAAATAATACGACAATTTTATTGTAGTACAATTTATTAAAATAACAAAATTAAATAAAAAAATAGGCTCAACATTATAATTGAATCGTGAAATTTTGAATTATAACAAACTACGAAAGTTAAATAGCGGTACGAAATCAATGAGACACTCGACAAAGCCCATCTCACTTCAAAATATTACAATATTTTCCCCATTAATATTCTTTGGCCCATAAATATATATATATATATATATATATATATATATATATATATATATATAAATAAAATAACACAGTAATATAAGTACTGTAAAAACTTTTCAATTACGTTTTCATGTTTGGAAAATGTTTCTCCTAAAAATGATGAAAATTATTTTTTTTCCCAAACCAAAAATGCACATCGAAAAATGTTTTATAACCAATTTTCATGATCTAATTTTTAGTTTCTTGTTTTGATTATTCTGGTCGCTGATTTCGTATTTTTATTTTTGACCGGAGAAGGCAACCAAAGAGCATACCGAAAGATCCAAAACATAAATTTGTTTTCACATTGGATTGTCCTTGACTTCCCATTAACTGTACCGATATTTCTATGTATGCCCACCTTAGAAGCACCGTACACCATAGCAATGGCTTTTGCATTGTTGCAATCTGCCAGAGGATCATGTTGTATATATCTTTGCACTTAGCAAGCCACGGACTAGATTTATTGGAACGTCTCGTTACTGAATATAAATCCATCCGAGACAGCTCGTCCAATCCCCTGCAATATATGGAGACTATCTCCGATAACAATTCACATTCGGAATTAGTTGTCGGATCTTTTATCGGACTGTTATTTTATACACTAGACAATTTATTAGGCACACTACCATCCTATAGGAATGTACAGTTACAGTTCCACTAGATTGATAAATATTCTTCTCAACAGATGTGGAACAGGTTCATTCCAGAATTTCGCACACATCCCATAGATTACTAGGCTATAGATGTTATTAAATTGGACTAATAGGATTGTTGTCGTACGTTCCCTTCCTACTTCCTTCTTTAGGGAGGAAACTCACTTAAGACGGCGACCTTTCAACACAGCGGAAGATTTGATTAGAAATACCCACGTTTCAGTGTTTTATTTTTTTCAAAATATTAAACAAATTAATTAAACCTTTACAATTTACAGACTAATTAATGAATAAATTATGATAATCATGAACATAATTTCGGGAAAATTATAAATCTATACATATAATAAAAATGTAACGGATCGCTGTCTTTATTTGGAAAATATATAAGAAACAATATTATTGGGGGCCTTTATCAACGCAATAGCACCTAAAACATAGAATTTTAGAATTGTTGTCTGCGCGTTTGTGCACGCTAATCTCAGAAATGGCTGATCCGATTTAGTTGCGGTTTTCACTAATATATTGTGGTAAGCTCGACTTAACATTTAGTGCTTGTTTTCATGTCAATCGGTTCATAAATAAATGTATAGCAATGTTAAGAATATAAAGATAAGCTATCGATACCTATCTATTCTTTCTTATATCGCACTAGTATTTCTAAAGTTTCTAAACAAATCAAAATCGGCTTTATTCACACCGTCATAGTTATGAATATGAAAGACATTGTAAATATATCTTTATCGACCATCAAAACTGTACGGACCTAGCTGGAGAGCTTGTACGCCAGAGGGCACATAGGCAAGAGTGACACATTTTCAGTTGTGTTTTATTTTGAGTTGTGTCACTTTAGAAATACTAGTGCGATATATCGTCGATACAAATGCAAACTAACGAATGTGCAAATAACTAATTTTCAGAGTGGAAAAGCATTTATTCATAACTTTTTTTTGGACAGTCAAATATTCGGCAGATTTGACCTTTTGATAGTGGAATTCTTTCCCTTTAATAGAGTGAAGTCAGATTGAAGAATTTGCCGTTAATAAGTCCAGCAGAAAATAGTAAAGATTGACAATGAAAGATGCATTTTTTCACATTCGTTAGTTTGCTTTTATATCGACGATATCTTCCTATTTTTATAACTAAATTTATCATTTATTTGTGGGTTTAGATCTAAGTATTCGCTGTTTTTCGCACGGTCAGCTTTATGTGGCTCTGTCACGTGTTAGCAGCCTGTGTGCTTGATCCCCAATGGCTATACGACTAATATCGTGTATATAGAAGCATTACTGTAAAGTAGATTTTTTTTTAAAATACCCAAACGATGGTGTTTATAATCGAAAATAAACCAATAGATATATCCAAAAAAAGGTGCCCAAAGAAACTATCCATACGTACGAAGCTAGATCAAAATTAAGTTAAGAATAACGAATAATCAGTATTATTACACGAGGTTTGCAATTCCACTTTGAATAAATGTCATTAGGAAACACAGTATATACAATTTCAAAAACAAAATAGAACCCCAAAAAACAGAAAAGAGAAATAGGATTCAATACAAAAGACAAATTCATCGGATCCTGCATTACTATGAGGCAGAAGTTACGAGAGTAAACATCACGTACCAAGCAGAAGAAGAAATCGTGGAGTTCCTGGCGGTCTGTGGTAAAGAACTATACAATTCACACCAGATTACTCAACTCCTACAGCTGATTTCATTTTTAGAAATAATTTAAAAGCTAACAATAATAGTATTTTCGAAGAATACCGAAAATTGTTTCAATGAATTTATGTAAGAAATTTAAAACATCCGATCATGATCAGCGTCATCTTAGCCCCTTTCCAATATTATCCGTAGTTCCTTTCGGAAAGCGTAGAATAGAAACAGTTAATGCTTTTTCTCTAATATTTCGTGAAAAATTTAAGCACATGTATAAAAATGAAATCACAAAGCGAAGCAAAATCTTAGGCACCACAACAGGAAACAGACATTATCCTAAGTTAATATTACTCCATTTAAACACAGATTTCTCAGAATAAGAGCGCCCTAACCAAAATCACATAAGAACCTTATTTGTAGAAATTTTAATAAGCTTTGAAATATATGCTTTACAGTGAAGATGGAGATAGTTAGCCGTTGCAGAGATACGAAGACAAGGTATAGTTGGGATTCGGCTAGGAGAAAAACGTCAGACTTTCAGGAAGAAATCTGTATTTGGACGTTTCGGTTGCACATTGGCAGCCTTCTTCAGCTAAAAAAATACAACTTATAAGTAAAAAAATAAATATACAACTTGTAAGTAAAAAACAGGCAGAAATGAGCGTAGTATATACATCAAGAAAATAAATTTTAACCAATCTTATTTTTAAACAATGAAAATACGGTAGTTGGAAAGTAAACAGCATGTAGAAAGTAGTAAGTAAGCAGTACATCACACTCATCAGTACTAAAAAAAGGAACATTTTTCACATAATGAGAAAATACAATCTATTCTATAAGTGAATACAATTTATAAAAATTAATTTATAGATACGTACCACTAGAGAATGCCTAGGGGGGAGGGAGGAAGACCTCGAGGACAACTTAGGTAACCATGGTTGAATGTATGAGGGACAGCAACTACACAGGGGGTTTTATAGTTTTGACTGGGGGAGGGGTGAGGAAGCGGTAAGTCGGTGAAGATGAAAGAAGTGCAATTGCTGGGTTGTAAAAGCGGGTTGTAAAGGTGTTAAGAGTTTTGGGACACACAAGTAGAAAAATTGTCTGGAGCCTGGGAACCAAGATAAAAAGGAGGTCAGGACAATTTATGGAAGACGGCGGAGTAAGCAGGGGAGATGTTTTGTTTGTCGGTTTTGTAATTAATGTTATTGGGGTTTAAGTTAATGTGGACGCATTCGGAAATCTGTCGTTTTTTGAAGTTGAAAGTGTGTTTTTTTGTTATGGCGTGTTTTGCGAGGACGGATTTGTGGATTTCTTTGTTTTTTATTGTCCGTTTGTGTTGTGTTATGCGGGAATGAATATAATTTTTGGTTTCACCTATGTATACTGCATTAAAGGAGGGGGTTTGGCAGGGTATTTGGTAAACGCAGTGGGTGGTGCAGTCATAGGGAATGGGACTTGTGTGTCCCAAAACTCTTAACACCTTTACAACCCAGCAATTGCACTTCTTTCATCTTCACCGACTTACCGCTTCCTCACCCCTCCCCCAGTCAAAACTATAAAACCCCCTGTGTAGTTGCTGTCCCTCATACATTCAACCATGGTTACCTAAGTTGTCCTCGAGGTCTTCCTCCCTCCCCCCTAGGCATTCTCTAGTGGCACGTATCTATATATTAATTTTTATAAATTGTATTCACTTATAGAATAGATTGTATTTTCTCATTATGTGAAAAATGTTCCTTTTTTTAGTACTGATTAGTTTGTTGTACTGCTTACTTACTACTTTCTACATGCTGTTTACTTTCCAACTACCGTATTTTCATTGTTTAAAAATAAGATTGGTTAAAATTTATTTTCTTGATGTATATACTACGCTCATTTCTGCCTGTTTTTTACTTACAAGTTGTATATTTATTTTTTTACTTATAAGTTGTATTTTTTTAGCTGAAGAAGGCTGCCAATGTGCAACCGAAACGTCCAAATACAGATTTCTTCCTGAAAGTCTGACGTTTTTCTCCTAGCCGAATCCCAACTATACCTTGTCTTCGTATCTCTGCAACGGCTAACTATCTCCATCTTCACTGTAAAGCATATATTTCAAAGCTTATTAAAATTTCTACAAATAAGGTTCTTATGTGATTTTGGTTAGGGCGCTCTTATTCTGAGAAATCTGTGTTTAAATGGAGTAATATTAACTTAGGATAATGTCTGTTTCCTGTTGTGGTGCCTAAGATTTTGCTTCGCTTTGTGATTTCATTTTTATACATGTGCTTAAATTTTTCACGAAATATTAGAGAAAAAGCATTAACTGTTTCTATTCTACGCTTTCCGAAAGGAACTACGGATAATATTGGAAAGGGGCTAAGATGACGCTGATCATGATCGGATGTTTTAAATTTCTTACATAAATTCATTGAAACAATTTTCGGTATTCTTCGAAAATACTATTATTGTTAGCTTTTAAATTATTTCTAAAAATGAAATCAGCTGTAGGAGTTGAGTAATCTGGTGTGAATTGTATAGTTCTTTACCACAGACCGCCAGGAACTCCACGATTTCTTCTTCTGCTTGGTACGTGATGTTTACTCTCGTAACTTCTGCCTCATAGTAATGCAGGATCCGATGAATTTGTCTTTTGTATTGAATCCTATTTCTCTTTTCTGTTTTTTGGGGTTCTATTTTGTTTTTGAAATTGTATATACTGTGTTTCCTAATGACATTTATTCAAAGTGGAATTGCAAACCTCGTGTAATAATACTGATTATTCGTTATTCTTAACTTAATTTTGATCTAGCTTCGTACGTATGGATAGTTTCTTTGGGCACCTTTTTTTGGATATATCTATTGGTTTATTTTCGATTATAAACACCATCGTTTGGGTATTTTAAAAAAAAATCTACTTTACAGTAATGCTTCTATATACACGATATTAGTCGTATAGCCATTGGGGATCAAGCACACAGGCTGCTAACACGTGACAGAGCCACATAAAGCTGACCGTGCGAAAAACAGCGAATACTTAGATCTAAACCCACAAATAAATGATAAATTTAGTTATAAAAATAGGAAGATATCGTCGATATAAAAGCAAACTAACGAATGTGAAAAAATGCATCTTTCATTGTCAATCTTTACTATTTTCTGCTGGACTTATTAACGGCAAATTCTTCAATCTGACTTCACTCTATTAAAGGGAAAGAATTCCACTATCAAAAGGTCAAATCTGCCGAATATTTGACTGTCCAAAAAAAAGTTATGAATAAATGCTTTTCCACTCTGAAAATTAGTTATTTGCACATTCGTTAGTTTGCATTTGTATCGACGATATATCGCACTAGTATTTCTAAAGTGACACAACTCAAAATAAAACACAACTGAAAATGTGTCACTCTTGCCTATGTGCCCTCTGGCGTACAAGCTCTCCAGCTAGGTCCGTACAGTTTTGATGGTCGATAAAGATATATTTACAATGTCTTTCATATTCATAACTATGACGGTGTGAATAAAGCCGATTTTGATTTGTTTAGAAACTTTAGAAATACTAGTGCGATATAAGAAAGAATAGATAGGTATCGATAGCTTATCTTTATATTCTTAACATTGCTATACATTTATTTATGAACCGATTGACATGAAAACAAGCACTAAATGTTAAGTCGAGCTTACCACAATATATTAGTGAAAACCGCAACTAAATCGGATCAGCCATTTCTGAGATTAGCGTGCACAAACGCGCAGACAACAATTCTAAAATTCTATGTTTTAGGTGCTATTGCGTTGATAAAGGCCCCCAATAATATTGTTTCTTATATATTTTCCAAATAAAGACAGCGATCCGTTACATTTTTATTATATGTATAGATTTATAATTTTCCCGAAATTATGTTCATGATTATCATAATTTATTCATTAATTAGTCTGTAAATTGTAAAGGTTTAATTAATTTGTTTAATATTTTGAAAAAAATAAAACACTGAAACGTGGGTATTTCTAATCAAATCTTCCGCTGTGTTGAAAGGTCGCCGTCTTAAGTGAGTTTCCTCCCTAAAGAAGGAAGTAGGAAGGGAACGTACGACAACAATCCTATTAGTCCAATTTAATAACATCTATAGCCTAGTAATCTATGGGATGTGTGCGAAATTCTGGAACAGGGACTGTTGTTGTATCGTAACAATTATCAGGTACCTGTTCCTGGATAACAGTTACCGGGGAGGGAGGTAAAAATCACTCAATAAATGCAAGGTTGTAAAAATAAATTCTTCTACTTGAAATTAAATATATAAAGTACAACATGCCAGGACAAAATAATAAAAGAGCATATTTATAAAAAATATGTCGAGTGCACTCATTAAATATTACTTATTAACACCTAATGGCCATCGATCAAAGTTGCTTGGGCATGTCCTCAGAGGTTTTTATTACACTAAACTTCGCCCCGCACAGTATAATTCACAAATTATATTACTCCAGCAACAAACACAAAAAAATTACAAAACGTGCGATTTCTAGAACTCGAGAAGCAAGTTCTACCGGCTTTTTCCAACGCAAAACCAAACCTTACTCCTCAGTCTCTTACAAAGAGCTACGGGCAGCCAAGGCGATTATTTGCTGATGAAGGTAGCTCCCGCTACACTTTTATGCCTCTTCAGGGGCACTACGGCTAGTTAAATTTAACTATACAGCCTACGAAAGGCAAACCTGCTATAAGGGACACGTACGGATTAACTATTTTTTGGTAAAACGGTTGGGCGAGCTCGTTAACCAAGATAACCAGCCCATATCGAAAACATGATTAATAGCCCAAGACGGTCTGAATTAAGAGTGGTATTCCATCGACTTTCGTCATACGTCGTGCGCATCTAAAAAGAAAGATGTCATGTATAAATAAACAAAATCTGCGCAAAAATAAGTGCGGTGAGTACTATTCTCCAGCGACCTTGGTTTTTTTTTTATTTTTTTTACGGCGCTTTGACTACTAGGCCATTAGCGCCGATGCAGGTACCTATTATATTAATTAAAGCTGGGTGGGCTTAGGGACGGTCTGGGGTCCCGAATTGGCTCTGGAACAACACTACAAGAGGTATAGCGCGCGTTCATGGAGATTTGGATCCAGGGCCTCTAGAAAACGTTATTGACTGCGTTTAAGTGAGACTGTTTTAACTGTTATTAACTGGTTAATATATTATTGGATGTAGTTTTTATGCTTCGTATCAAGTTTTCGCCATATTTTAATTCGAAATATCTGCGAAAATAAGCAATATAGAGGCGGTTGGGGCACATGTGTGAAATCAATAGCCCACCAATTTCGGGAAAAACGTAGCATTTTTCTACGTTTTTCACTATTTAGTTGTATAATAAATAATAAAAAAAATGAGGAGCATAAAGTTACATGACAGAAAGGGAAAGAAAGTTGTATAAGAACTCGGCGTGTTCCAGGACAGTGTCGGATAAGCATTATTATAGTGAAAGCTTGCTCGAGAAATATATCTCACAATCCACCGGCTGGCTATAGATTCTAACAGGTTTCACTTGAAGGTTGGAAATGTGCAGAAATAAATTTAAAACAGAAAGAACCGTTCAAAGATACAAAACCAACACTTTCAAGATCGTCCCATCAAAAATTACTTCAGACCCGCTTTTGGAGAGAATTGAGTAATGTTTCGAATGACTATCTTCCACTAACCATGATTTCCAACTCGTTTTCGAGATGTTTAAAAGAATATACAAAAATACCAAAGCAGCTTTTCATACAATACTTCCCTAAAACTCAACATAACCAAAAAATTTAAAGTGAATCCTTTGTATCCAAATAACCAAACCAAAAATAGGATAGGAAAACAACAGGTTGCCTCCCTTTTATAATGCCAACAGCACGTGGTGTTCGGTCACCCATTCAGGTACTTTCTTATGTATTCAGGTAGTTACTTTATTGTAATGCATGAATAAGACAATTAAGCGCTTTGCTTTTTTTCACACGACTTAAGCTCAACAAGCAATTTTTTAAGTATATATATAAATATCAACGTCATAATTGGTTTTCCTACCTTGAATGGAGGAAACACGCTAAAATAAATATTTTCAGTAAGCGATTAAATGAATGATCACATTACAGAATCAGAAGATAAGCATAATACATAGAATAGAAGAAACATCAAACCTTCCAGGTACGCCAAAAAGGGGAATTAAGTCTTCTTGAAGATCTTACCTGAAACAGAAACAACATTTTTTGAGAATTAAAAAAAAAAAAAATAATTCGTGGCATAAGATAATCCCAAAGAGATAAGACCCTATCTCTCCTATATATAATTCATAAAAAAAATTGATTTCTAATAAAATATATAATGGAATTCCATTAAGTAATTTAAAATTAAATTCAGCTGGAAAGACAGTCTTAGTGATTTTTATGAAGTCTTGTTAGAAGAAAACCATAGCTTTAAAAGTGCATCCATCTTATTTATAGAGAATATGCAATTGTAAGTGACGGTTACGTGGAAACTCCAGCTTTAGCACCTTCATAGATTGTGTTCGGTGCAAATGTAATGAACTTTCGAGATGCGTTCGCACAGATAGGACGAGTCTGTGGAATCAGTTAGCGTTGCATAATTGGTAATAAGGAATTTGTTAATGTTTTTACTTGAAAATGTCTGTCGAACACCATTTGCTCAAGAGGATATTTATGGGTGGACTGTTTTATTTTGTGATTCATTCTTTGCCAGACAATTATTGAAGAGAATATTATTAATTATCCGCAAAACACATTCTAAAAAGCACCAAAGCCTATTTTGTCAAAAATAAATTTTACTTATTAAAATATCAAAAAGAATTTTTTTAATTTCAAATACTCATTTTTTCCACACTTTAGGATCTACTATTGATACAGAAATTCGGCTGATTTCTTGTTGTTCCCTTGATTTCCGTTCGTTGGTCAAGGATCGGATCCACTTTACGATTTAGATGATTCATCCGTTAGAGATTCCTTAAAGCAGATACAATGTGTATTTTGAAGTTTGTTCGTGTTTAACACTTTAAGCTGATGGTCCACTTTAGATTAGTACATAGTTTACACTTTGGATACACTATAAGTTTGACAAGTTTCATTCATTAGCGACGTTTTTTAGTAAAACCCTGAGAAAATTCAGTAACATTGGTTATACATTAAAGTTTATATAAGGTGAATAAGTTTACTTTACGAAGTATTTTTGATTCGGAAAAAGTTCGACTCGAGTAAGTAATTTTTAAAGCATGGATTATATTAATCTTTTGTGAAAATATTAAACCTCTACTCCAATGTGTTTTCTTGAAGAAAGATTGGAGGCGCCACAATGCACAGAAAGGGCTTGAGGTTAGCTCAGTTACGGGACTGATTTTTTTTTGTTTTAATTATTTATTTATTTTATTTTATTTTATTTATACAATGCACAGGATAAACAATTGGCGCAAATTACTCCCTTGCCCTCTTCGACTTGCGCTCGGAAAACTCTATTAAAAAAATTGTCTTTCTCATCTCACGTACCATTTTTTCCTGACGGATGCATATTACTGCTAAAAGCTATTGCAAAAACTACAATCATGAAAAGAGGCAACTATAGAGATTGAGATGAAATTTGAACCGTCGATATTTTCGAGACCAACGGGATCTGTATTGTGGACATTTCTCATCGGCAGCTCCGCATTACATCATAATGGCGATGTAATTAGCAGGTTTGTTCCCTATGGACGGAGGAAGGAAACACGCAAACAATTATTTGATTAATTCATCGAAGTAAATTTCTTGTCTTCTTTAGGGTCACTTACCCCCCACCGGAATCGGCGTAAGTCCACTGAAGATGTTGAGGTTAAGAGGAGACACGCGATGCCTCGCAGTCGGGAGTGAGAGAAAGAGAGAGAGAGACTTGGGGCACGAGGAGTTGGTAAGGACAAATAAAAAGCCCTATAAATCTTATTTAAATAGGCAGAGCAAGAGAGAGCGAGAGAGCGAGAGAGAGAGAGAGAGAGAGAGAGAGAGAGAGAGAGAGAGAGAGAGAGAGAGAGAGAGAGAGAGAGAGGAGAGAGGGAGAGATTGGATCGTGATGGCGTGGATGAGGTCAATGATCCTGCAATAGCCTTCGTCCACGCCCGGACCATGCACCTAGCCTAGCATCATCCCCACCAGCTGCTAGCAAAAATAGCTACAAGTGGGGGATCATCGCCACCAATGACAAGATAAAAGTAAAAAACAAATAGTATTAAAAAGAATTCACAAAATGCCAAAAAAACAATATTATCAAATTAATACACATATTTAACAAGCTGGAGGAAAGACTCAGAAGAAGACGTTTGCGAAGGTCAATAGGGGTTTCAAGATAAGAAAAATGCCTACTCGTATGTATAAGACGACTTATGCATTAAGCTAGCAAGATGGGGTATATACCAAGGTAGAAGGATGACTTAAGCTGAAGCTAAGGTGGAAAATGTAAGTCGCGGGCTAATGCGAAGGAATCTGAGAGTTTCAAGATGCACCAAGCGAGAAGACGGCTTATGCATGAAATTGGCGCGAAAAGCTAGGCAGAAAACGGTCATACTGCCTAGGGGAAAGGTCATTGGATTATGCACTCGCAGCGGGAAAATAATCTCGTGAAAAAAAAAATACTTCTTTGGGGAATAATTCTTAAAAATAAAAAGAAAGGAAAATACAAAATTTTACCAGAGAAAATAGTCAAGAAGTGAAGATGTTGTTAGGTTTCCACTAAGAAAAACAGAATTTGAAGTATATCCATAATTTGGACGTTTTATAAGCTCTTCGTAAGCCCCCCAAAAAACATGCCAACGCCCAAATATCTTGCCGGTAATCTGACTGGTTTACATAGCCGAAATCCTTGTCTTCTTTTCATCAAAACAACTAACCATTTGCATCTCAATAGGAATTGCTTCTGCAATTGATATTCTGCGATAATAATAAATAGATCCTTAGAAAAAAGTATGTATATGAATGAGTAAAGCTCTATGTTTTGTATGACTCAGTGCTTTTGAAAGTTTTGAACCAAGTTATAAACTCCATTACTTTCTTGACCTAAAAGGACAGGTAAAAGGTTTAGCTCACCTTAGCATTACAGGAACTGATTTTAGGAAGCTAAGAAGCCGGTTCTTGCATAACGCTCTCCATTTCTGGCGAAAGAGCTTAAATATAACCCGGCACTGGCCTCAATGGGCTAAGGACTTATTAAAGATATTTAAATAATCCGGCTCCCTATCTGCTCACCAGACAGTAAAACTTAATAGGAATAAACAAAACTCCTTCAGTTTATTAGAGATTGGTTATTTCACCAGAATCAATCAGCTGATACAAAAACTCTAGATAGAATAGCTGAGAAAATGCAGCCCTAAAGTACAGCTGGGATGAAGAAGGCTAAAAAATAATCATATATATTTGAGATCACTGAAAAGACATTGTTGGGCCGCCCTAAAGAAGGCTTAAATGTCAAGCCGAAACGTCAGCAAAATACCAGTGGTGGTTTTGTTTACCATACGACCAAACCCCGACTATCTACAACTTCTCAGAAATATTTTCATAATTGAACTCGCAGTTTCCAGCCAATATTGAAAGGCAAACTACAACGGCAAAGGCAAGGAGCTAATCAAGCTAATCAAGGAGCTAGTTCAGACATTTCGTCATGCTCTTTGGCAGCCTTCATCAGCAATAAATGCCTATGAGTTAAGGAAGGCCAAAGATAGCGACTATCAGGGAAAATATGTAAAATTGATCACGTTTATTTATAACTATCTATAAATATATGTAAGATTTTTTTTTTAAATATTCCTACTAAAATTAAGCAAATTTTCGATTAGTACGGAAGTTCCTAAAAATAGAAAAGAACAATTTGTATATATAAAATTAATCCTTCAATTGAGTATAAGGATTGATGTTAAATAGAATGTAATCAGTGTCTGTTGTAATCAGATAAGATGACATGTTCAATCTGCCTTTACTGGTCATGGATACATTGCATATTACCCTTTGATATGACGTTGTCTGCTGAAATAACATGACGTTTTAAGAATTCATTAACATTTGTTTTGTATAAAATTACTCGTTACTCTAAGAAACAAGCGATGAATAAGAACGCCAAGAACCTGTTTTGAGTGGAATGTCCACCCTACGTGTCAGGTACTGTATATGCTAATTGTTCGCTAAATTATCCCGGGTTTTTCGAAAACCTTTTCTTGAGAAAAACATTTTAAAGCCTCCGGGTATTTCGAAATTCTTGCATATTAATTTTGTGCAACCAAAAAATGCGAGTCATCGCCTTAGGACGGATATGACTCATTTATCGGATTTTATTTTGTAGGATTCATTGAATTCTTTCAAAATATGTCGGGATTCTTTGTAGGCATATTTGTGACGTAAATGAGTCCTTTGACATGAAACGTATATTACTGGAAAAAAACTAATATATTTGCAAATCAAACTCCAAATTACACGTGACCCCAAGAACTAGTCACAAAAATCGATGACCAAATTCGGGTATATATAATATATCAATGACTATTAAAGGATAAATCTTAAAATAAATAAAATAATGGCTTCTTAGATTGACAACACTTCACTTCTACAATATACAATGATTAAATGGCCATTAAGTTATTTATTGTTTTTTCTTATTTTTATTTATTATTATTTTATTTTATTTTTTTGGGGGGGGGGAATTCGACTGAACCTGCCTGAAATACCGATCCTGTAAAGAAGACTAGATGAAACACATCGGAGATTTGCCTGTATCAATGAAAAGGTGTTTAATTTGATTTTAGTTTCATTTGAACGCCCCCCCCCCTTCATTTAAAACAGATTTCTTTTGACGGGTTGTTTACAGCCAGAACACATTTCTACTATCATCCCTGGACACTTACGGTCTCCCAATCCCATGTAAAAATCTCGAAAATATGCTAAAAATTATACAATCTACTTTGATAAGGGAAAAAACACTAGATAACAAAAAACTAGTCTGGCAATGATTATCTTGTAGTTTTGTTTTAAAACACAATTAAAAAGATAGGAATAAAGGCTTTATATTTTGACTCAATTATAATGTAGCTACTAATGATTTCCGTATCAAAGTAGACTGCACTTATAAAACTAATGTGCATATGTTATGTAGACAAAACAAACATAATTTTTTTCATTTTTGCAGCACCCAAATTTATAAAAATTTCCGGCGTGATTTCATGCGTTTCACGTCAGGGGCTTATCTCGCAGACGTGTTATAATTTCTAATTCTGGCAAGAAATAGTTTTTGGATTGATCGTGAACATTTCTATAGACTAATAAACTCTTTCAAAGAACACTCTGAAAGAATTCAGCTTATTTAGGGCGCCAAAGTATCTCCAGGGTTTAAAATGAAATACAAAGTTTATTTACGCACAAATACACAATCCAGGAACCTCTAAACTTAAACTTTAAAGAAAAAAATATATATAATTGAGGAAAATTCAATCGAAAAGAATAACCTTAAAACAGAGAGTAATTGTTACACAATCAAACGCTAAAAGCAGCAAATGGAGGCGCTATCCAACAGGTTTGAAGCCCTAAATGAACCATTAAAGGTATAAAGTGACAATAAAACTATAAAAGGCTTCTAGCCATGAGAGAAATACCCTTCTAGAGCGAGGAAGCCAGGCCGACCTGGATTCCAAAGAGGTTTTCTTGATCGGGATGTCCTCCATGACAACGCCTGTTGTACCTCCATGGGAATCTCCTGGCTTCTTCAATCAGCAATTTTACTCGGCAAAAAATACAAAACAACAACAAACTCTTAAAAGAAATGATGCGTTTCGCGTTCGGTTGCCTTCCTCAGGAAAGCAACCGGTGCAATAAATAAGAAGTCTCGGAATAGTAAGGTTTCAGCAAAAATAAGGTACGATTATAGGGAACAAAATTTATCTCTGAAGGTTGACTACCGTGGGGTTTACCCCCAAAAAACCAACAACTCCTAGTAGCTCAATGATGCTTTTATTTCTTATTCCTCTTATTTCGTCTTGTTAATTTTAGAACGAGAACCGGTTAAACCTCAGCCGAAAGTGAAAAATGTTTACAAATTGATTCCTGTATATATGCGATCATTAGAAACAAGATTGCAGGTTGTAACATCAAAATAAATAATGATATCATTTGTAGGTAATGACGCGAGTCCTTGGACGTCTTATTATGACAGTGCCAATAAGGAGCGACGGCCTTGGCAGGGGTCGTATCGCTCAATGACTGCCTTTGCAATGATAGCGATGGCTCATTGAGGGATCTTGTTCCGACCAAGGTAAATAGACCAAAAGAACCGAAGTCGGCGTAATTGCGTTCGGATAAAGGCCGAGACATGGATGGTCCTGGGAGGTCACCACTTCTAAGATGATTCTCTATCATTGTTTTGTTGCATGTTTTGATTAGTGTAATAAGAAATCGGTTTCATTTGGGACTACCTCTAGCTTATAATGGCTGGTTAGCACGACGCGTTTTTTTTTTATTATTTACCTCCTAAAAATTAGGAATTACCAAATTAGACAAAATTGGTTAAGTCTTTCATAACTAATGGCCTATTTTTCTGCCATACCTAGTATCCATTAACGCCTGATTTTTTATTGTAATGCTGTGTTTTTGTTTTTTTGTATTATAGTAATTTGAGGATTATAGATGACCGTGAACCATTTTGGGGATCTTCTTCGGGTGTTCACTCTTCTCGGAAATAATTTCGGATTATTGGCTCCAACCCCTTATTGTCAGTTTTTAGTACTAGGGCCAAATTTTTGAAAGCACAAAACGACGGAGATACACCAGATATTTTCCGAATGATTCACGTTTATACAAAATAATACGTAATACTTTTTGCGACGTTTGGGAAAGAGGAAGTATGAGAGAGCAGATATTTCATCAATAGACAAGCTCAATTATTGAATTTTAGTAAATTTTCTTGAATAATTCGAAAACGGTTGAGAATCGCGGTGAGCGAAAGGTGGCCATTATATTTCCTGTAAAAAGATTCAGGCGTTCATTTTGATAGGACAAACTTAGCCGCAAAGAACAGTGCTTCAAGTTTAGAAAGTATGTTATTAGCAATTAAAGGGAAATTATTATTAGTTATTATTCTAAGCTTTCTAAATAACACCAGAGATAGGCATTGTATGGAAACTCGCTAAGAGGGCACAGTTAAAGCGAGTCGTTACAAAAAATGCATTTTATTTCTTCCGCATCTACAAACCGTTGTCACTAAAATGTATTTATTTAAATTTTAATGTTTTAAATAACATCGATTTTTTTGGGGCGATTTACCACCATTTTCAGCCGGGATGGACATGGTGGCTTTTCGTTTTTAGAAAGAAAAGCCACGACACCCAGTTGGAACGAAATAGCTTCAGATAAACAATTAGAGAGTAAAAGTGTATCTAATCTTTGACTTTTCACCATATTTAAATAAATTATTAGTACATAATATGTTATTATAATTAATTTCAATGAAGATATATCATCGACCTAAAATATAGAACTAATAAAAAGTTAAAGACGCTTCGGGATTTCTAATAAGAGGAAAAATAATATTTATTTGTTGACAAAAGGATATAGCTGTGAAAGGCGATAGAGGGAGTAGTAGGGTTTTTTTTGTGGTGATATTCTCGGCAGTCTGCTTGGCTACCTGTTACCCAGATCAAGGCCTACTGGATACTCTTTCACTAATATTCTAACAACCTGTTCTTTATTATGACCTGTTCTGTATTATCTATTATGAAGCCTACTTCCTCTTCAAAGTCTAAAAAGAGGCACCACTTCACAAACTTTTGGCCATTAACGGAATTTTAAATATCCCAGCATGTAAGAGACCCTCATTCAAACCGGCAAGAGGTGGGCCAAAGAACCTCTCTGTAGACCAGAACCAGTCTGTGGAGTATCTCTTATCATAGCCAAACGAATTATTGGTGACTGGGTGAAGACAGAACACCTAGGCATTTGGCAAAGAATTCAAACGCAAAGATACTCAAAGCGTTTCCTAAGCAAGATAGATAGGAAAAGAACAAAGACAATTTACTCCCTAGATCGAAAGGCTACGAGGGAAACTGTTGCTCTTTACACAGATCATGCAAAGATGAACAAACATATACATAACATGGACCTGGCTAAAACCTAGGAACACCTGTGTCATATAATTTGTGATTGTTCCGAACCCGCATGAAGGCACTTAGGTTGTGCGAAAATAGCAACCCCGGGGGAGAGATTCTTGCTTTACACCTCAGAAGATCAGGGGGTTCCTCAAGAATGCAGGGCTACTAGAAGTAATTAGAGGCACAATAGATCTTTTAGACCGAGCTGCATTTCCCTTAGGGGTCCTTGATTCTATCTATCAGTCTAACATATCATCATGCCACTTTAGACTAGAGCTTGCAAACAATAAACACTCAAGAGACCTAACTAAATATATAAACCAATATATCCTCCATAAATAACACCAACGCCTTAATGAATAACAAGAAAAGAATCAGATAGCCAGCCGTCGAGGCAATAGGAAGTCCAGGATTAGTTGGGTTTCGGCTAAGAAAAATATATTCTGTCATATTTTCGGAAAAATCTATATTTTTGGACGTTTGGGCATGCTCTTTGGCACCCTTCTTCAGCAATGAATGCCTAGGGGACCAAAGATGCCGGTACCACGAGTTAAATTTCCCGAAAATGGAAGCGGGAACTCAACTATTCCCTGTCTTCTTGAGAAAAAATAATGTATTAATAGATACTAAGTCATAATTTTGTTGAATTTAGAAATTCATATTTTTCGAAAGTTATATAATTGAAATAATCGTACAAAAATAAGTCATTATAAGAATAATTAATCCATTAATAAACGAACTCCATATTAGACTAATCAAGGATCAAACAAAAGAATTATTGAGAATCATATTAAAAGTAGAGGCCTCACAGGACCATATGTGCCGCAAGCTTTATCCTAACGCAATTGCAACGAAGTCGGTTCTGTTGGTCTATTTTTCCTATTTGGAACAAGGTCCTTCAATGGGCCATCGTTAGTATGTATAAGAAGGCAGTTATTGAGCGATGTGACCTGTGACAAGAAAAAAGGAGTTAAAACGCCGTAGAAAAATAAATAAATAAAACGGAAGAAAACGAACGGTATTTGCAAGCCGTGTAAATGTAGACTAAATTTTCATCCTAACAGAGCTACCACAAAAGAGGTATATTTGTTGACACTTAGCGCATTTTTTTATCATAGTCTGGTGCCGTCCGCCAATGAATGTTTTGCATCCTAGGCCATAGAACAAACTAGGCGTTGTTGGATGTGGAGTGTTTAAAGACCGCAAGGATATGATTCGTAGAAAAACGCCGTAAACAATAGATAAAGATATCGTTGACCCTTCGGCCCGAGAGGGGATTTCCTGAATAAACAACAGTAAAAGAGTATCACGTAGAGGAAGATGATTGGCCGTCCAATAAAAACGGAGGAGTTGACAGTCGATCACGTAGGGTTGCGCCCGGAGGGATCGGCCTTGGCCAATCCGACGATGGATGCCGAGGCGTTCGGTAAATAACGGCTCGTCTTCGGGGATCGTGAAGCGGTCAATGTGGACGTATCTGTGGGTTCAAACATCCCATTATCGTCTTACCTTCGGGCTGCAACGGGTCTCGGATCCTTCAGTCTTTCTAGGGTCGGTTCTCATCGGCGAGGAACGAGAAAATAAGTGTTCATGGGCACAGGTTGATGTGTCATAAATCTAAAGTCTCTATGACTAATGTTAGCAAGGGATATTCCGGGCACAATTCTACCAATGCAAGCATAGGCTAGGCGACCTTCAAAGGTTCGCATTGAAACAATGATAGCTACCGAAAATGGCAATTTGTCCTACCGAAAGTGCCACGTATAGGAGCATATTCCTCAGCTAGCAGCGACTTCTGTAAACAACCAACCTGAGTCTACGAACATACCAAGTTGAATACACCGAAGGACTATGATCACTGTAAGGCGTGACCACTAATTGTATGGGTGACTCAATACTTGTATGTATGGGAAAAGCCAGAACCACATTTATGAGGTGTTTTGCGAAGAGGTTATCCATAACTGCCTCTTTTTACAAATGTTGAACTTCCTACAGCTTCGACTCTCCAAGGATATACAAAACCACCTAAATATTCAATCGTCGACACATAAATCGAATAATCTGACAATGGTAAATGAAAGATCGAATAACATTAAATAAACTATTACTTTTCATGACTAAAGCGATATGAAAACAATCAAGCATTTAAGCGGGCTAATATAGCCATTACTGAAGTCCTTTTCTTGTTTTGAATTCCAAGGTAACACCTGCAAAACTGCAGGTGTTCCATTCTACTTTATTACAAGGTAATTATCCGCGCTAAAAATCTTACAACCAATAAAACTGGTTCTTCTCCCATTAAATGATCCAGAAATTATTTTTTCTTCGCCCTACTTAAAACTAAATCTTGCAACATTCAAGGTAATAATACATAAAGAATTAAATAATTTTGAAAAAAATATAAATGAGGATAAAATACTTGTTTATTGCTGAATTATAACACCACAGATAGGAACAAACAGAAGGGCGAAACGGATGATTTAGCAGTGATTTTGGCTAGTCTACTAAAACGTCCAATATTTAATAGAAAACGAAAACAAAACCAAAAAAACTTTAAATTGTATTCTACTGAAATTCCTTCCTGTAAGTTCAGCGCATACTGAGCACATTACGCAGCAATGTATTGACCAGAATAAAACTTTTTGTTCTTCTTGTTGTGATATTGATCAAATTAAGTATATCCATTTTTTTTTCTTTTCTTTTTGTAAGTGTTGGGCCACTAAAATGTGAATCTACATATCCTTCATAAACCCCTCAATGTTAAACCTTTGTTCTCGTGATTTGTAGTTGATTGACTTAAGTGATTAAAAAAGACTATCCGTAACTCATCGAGAGAAATGGACGTCTTCAGCAACGAAACAGAAAGTTCTGGGTGCCTGAAACGTTGAAAAGAAGAGGTCTCAACAAAGCCGGAGGGAACCTTGCGTAACACCGAGGACTATATATCTGGCGTCCATTTCCAGCGTAAACACACTGCGCTTCCCCTGATTTGCATTGCTCATGAGCGACCGAACAGTATGCTCGTCCATTAAACCCATTAGTCTTCTAGATTTTAAAAACAGATATTACAAGAGGAATGCTTCTAAGGGCCGGGCCGAGGTGTGGTTTGGTAGGGAAGATCTCAAAATGCCCGGGGGCCATCTTGTGCAACACACAGAAATCTACACACCAACTCTAAAACCACTTCTATTAATCTTAATATAATCCTTCACCTTTATATATCGTGCCTTATGGGCAAGATTAACTCTTTAAAACAATTTTCTAGCATTATTTTCTGAATGGTAATATTTTATGTTCTGTAATAGGAGTTAAAATATATATTACCCCAAATTGGAGGCCTATGATTTTCTTAAGTGTCCAATATATTTCATGAGAGAAGATTATTATCATGCAGGTATTATTTCCTTAATATTTATTTCGTCTGGTGCTTATGCTTCTATGGCCATTAGCGCTGGGCAATCTGAAAATCCAGGGCGGAGCATGGAATTTCAAGACATTTCAATCCTACAGTAGTTTACAGATCTCCATCTAACGTTAATCATTATAGACCAATCAAATTAGCATTTTGTAGGTAATTTACTACGGACAATTAATTTCCGCTTAACCTTGGGAATAGCGAATTCCCCCACCAAGGCAAAAGTGCAACAACCCTCCGTCGATGAACATTATTAGCTCCGGTACTGAGGAGGCTTGACGAATGAAATCAATTTTGATAATCCGGTGAGGAGTCGGGGCTCTATTGAGGTTCTTGGTCGGCTGAACTTTGGGCTACCGACAATAGAAAATATTAAGGAACTTTTCTTCAAAGTTAAACTATAAAAGAAAATAATAATAAAAAATCGTTTTATAGTTTAGTGACCTATTATACAGTTAAATTGATTCACATAGCACGAACTTAACTATTTTACATCAATAGCAACGTACAAGATGTAGTTGCTTTCTTCTTTTTTTAGCAACCAAATGAACATTCATGGTCCTCTCTGGGATATACTTGGAGGCGACCATAAATCCAGCGACATATAATAATACACATATAATTGAGGGAATGAATATGAATGTGTATATGTGAATTTGTGTGTGTATAAATGTGCGCGTCTATATGTGTGTGTGTGATTATATGAGTAATTTAATTTTTTACAATCTTTTTATGCTGCATGCGAATATATATGTATAAATATTTTGTTGTATTACTATTATTATATATGTTATTTGGCTTTTTCCTCTTTTTTTTATCTTACAATTTTTTTGTATTTATTTTCCTTGATTTACTGTATTCATCAAATTTAAATAGGCAACAATGACAATAATGTTGAAATACCTTTAAAAAATTCGCAAATAAGGAATTCAGGATATGATTACTGAAAATCATACTTAATGTCGCTCCATTTAAACAGAATATACTTCAAACTGAAACGCAGACGGGGCATTAATTCTTGTGCACTGGAATAGTCCTAGAGAAGTGGGGACAGTAAAACTCCTGGAGAAAGTGTCCAAGTCCTGGAAAGAGTCCTGGGAACCGTAGATTACGAGATTCCTAGCTGGAACACCTCAATGGCCCTATTTTCCGCCTTGCGGATCCTTATCCAAGGTCGAGTTAGGAAGTCAAATAAGTGTAAAATAATTTTTTTAACACTTTTTTTCTTTTAAGTCATTCGTCTTAATGCAAGACCCCACTATTTTATCTTTTACTGTATTTTTAGAAAAAAAAAAATATTAAAATGACTTTCGCTTTTATTACCAGGAATGATGGAGTTTAGGGGATGAAATTTGCGCGCTGTCTCCAGCAGATTGTCTGATATACATCAAAGCAGAAGAGCAAGGATCATAACTTTTTAAGTATTCAACACACCCAAATCAAGTTAAAAATGAAAAAGCAAATATCATATAATTATTATTAAACAAAAAGCAATGATTCTAATAGATAATTTAATAAAATAAAATGAAATTTTAATTTCAATAATGTTATGCCTATGCACAAGACTTGGAAAATATGGAATTTATGACTTAAATTTTAAACAAAGAGTCGTAAATACAACTAAACGTTTATATGTGCAGTCAAGGGATGGTTGGGATTCGGCTAGGAGAAAAAAGGTTAGATCTTCAGGCAAAAATCTATGTTGAACGTTTCTATCTTTATTTTATTAAATTAAATTAAAAACTTTTTAAAAAATATCAAGGTTGAAGCTGTTATTATCTCACTGTAGGACTATATATATATATATAACGTGACAAAATTTTATTATTACTAAATTTTATTAATTAGAGTTCAATTAAAATTCACGAAAGCCCACAAATATATTTATTATAGCGATTTTATATGTATATATGTATAATTATATAATTCCTTAAACTATTTTTCTGAGCGCAATTTTAGAAAATTAATACCAACATTTAACATTCTTTCCACTTTAAGCACACACAAAAAGGAACCAAACTCACTAAAACTCTGTACTCTCAAATTAAACCTAATCATAAGCAGACCATTTTCCACAAAACAAGATGACGATGGAGGGAAGAAAATGAGTGATAAATGATAAGCAGAGGCCAGATAAATGAAGCATGGTACATACTAGTTTATGTCTTTGTCGGAGAGTTAATAAAACAGGTAAAGGTTATAAAATGTTTATGGCAGATAATCTAAGAAATGTTGTCTTTTAAAAATGATATAGCCAGACGTTTTAGGAAAAATATATTTAATACAAGTTTATTTCTTTACGAAATGAGTACTGTTCAGTTGGTGACCTCGTTGCTCATTTTTACTGTTCAATAGATTTCCGGTTCCGCTCCCCCCCCTCGTACCATCCTTTGACAACTCATCTATGTGGATTTTAATGTAGCAATGAAATAGTGAAAGCACTAGCTTCAAATAATTGAAATTTCTGCAAAAAGTCTGTAATGAATTCAAATGTTGTACTTTTCTGAAATATTTCTATTTACAGAGGCATAACAATGTACCGGGTGGTTATGAAAGTTAATAGCAACCTTTTATAAATTGTAACAATATCCTTATAATTTAATTATTTTTTTGGGAACGCATTATTCAAAAGAAATGATGAACGAAGAACAATAATTCTAAAGCTTGAAGTACTCGAGTAAATTAAAGAAGAGGTAAATTAAAGCGTATGTCGAAGAAAAATATCGATTCTAAACAGCTGATTGGCAACGGCCATATTTATTTTATTAGTCTGGGCTTGGTCTTGAAATATGTGTACATTATCTATATATATAAAAATCACGTGTCTGTCTGTTTGTTCCTTATACAAATCTACACCGTTTGATCGATTTTGAACAAACTTGGCACACAGGTAGGTCTTGATACGGGAAATCTCCTAGGTTAGGTCAGAATAGTCAAATTTCAAAATTTGGTCAAAAGGTCAAAAGTTTTGTTCAAGAAAAATTGGCTAAACTGACCCATTCAGATTCTGACGGCCATTTTGAATCGACAGCCATTTTGAATAATTTATTTGTTGTTGTTCCTGATAATTAGAATAACTCGAACTCATTGATGACATCATTATATAATCATGTAATGCAGTTTATTTTAATTTTAATTAATTAATTTTATATCAACTGTCACTGTCTAACTAAGGAGCGCTGGCCTTTCTTTGATAAGAGCTATCTACTCGCAGGCTCTGGTGCTGGCCTCTGTTGGGTTTTTTCTGAACTGCTGTGGTGCTGGCCTCTGTTGGCTGTTTCACGAACTACATCTAGACAGATATAAACAAATTCACACCGTTTGACCGATTTTCATGTAACTGGGTATGCAGGTAGATATTGATACGGGGAGACCCATAGGCAGAAAGTAGGTGTAGCATGGCACGCCGGGTAACAGCTAGTAAATTATTAAACTTACTTTATGATTAGGCGGCTGTAGTCGTGAAACATATAGATCACCTAATAAATTAGATTAATAAAGACTATAATTTTTATTTTTTAAATATATGACCTTCCGCCCTTTGGAAAATAAATTATTGATAAAAAAAAAGAAGATTCCACATCTTGTAACATTCCGTTTTTTCGTTGCTAGAGGTTATTAGTGTTATTTCGTTGAGATTTCTCCTGTAAAGACTTCAATATATTGTGGAGGTCTTCTTGTGTCTTGTAGGATATTTGTCATAAATGCTGTAGAGCAAGAGGAAAGAAAGCCTGAACGATCTGAAGAAATCTGTCGGGATAAAAATAAAACTTCATCACAACAGCAAAGGACAAATACATGTAAAATATTCAAATAATTTTATTAGCAGAACTATTATGTTATTATTTTATTTATATAGATTATTTTAAGCAAATTATTCAGGAATGCTGTTTACACTACCAAAATTCTGAGGAGAGTGCTCAGCGATGCAGCTCGTGCGTGACGGACTTTAAATATAATTACCCAAACCCGACTATTTCAGCCATGGTTATTATTTATTTATTTTTGTAAACTTATTTTTTAATGAGTAAAAATGATGAATACCCAACAATCTACTAAAGTTTGAAGTGCTGTTTTATATTGAGCACGGAAATCTAAAAAACAATTCTGTTTTCGTTGAGGTTTTCAGCATTTCTGAATGGGCAGAGTTCTCACAATAAACTCCTCGAATTAATTACAAAACATATAGATATAATGAATGGGTATATTTAATTCAAATAATATTTCGCTGACGTATAAGTTTTAATTACAAGAATCCGACAGGGGGAACATATCGTCGATACAAAAGCAAACTAACGAATATGAAAATCACCACTTTTCAGAGTGGAAAAGTATTTATTCATAACTTTTTTTTGGACAGTCAAATATTCGGCAGATTTGACCTTTTGATAGTGGAATACTTTCCCTTTAATAGAGTGAAGTCAGATTGAAGAATTTGCCGTAAATAAGTCCAGCAGAAATTATTAAAGATGGACAATGAAGGATGCATTTTTTCATATTCGTTAGTTTGCTTTTGTATCGACGATATTATGCTGAGTAGCCATTTTTAATTTATTCAGAAAAGAAGAAAAAAAATCTCACGTTCGGTGGTCTTTATTTTATCTTATCTCTCTGGGAAAATTGTCTACATTGTTTTGCTGCTTTTGTATAATTCTCCCAAAAAGAAGAAATGTGTTGTCCAAGGCAATTTCATATGCGTCTTAACGTTTTATGAATAGAATATTTTTTAAATAACAAATCTACTGTTCATTTAACCTTATTAGTGCCTTTCCTGGCTCGCTAGGGGGGAACCCGCTTATGAAGATAATTTTGTTTTTCTTAGCGGAAACCGAACTATTCATTGAATTCTTATGATCTTGATGGCTAACTATTTGCATTACATTAAGGTTTTTTCTCGTATCAATGTTATATTTTATTTTATGGTTTGACAGGTTTGTTTATTTTTCTATTTTTTTTATTAAACTGGAGCCAGTTTAGATATTTGAACTGGCGTGTTAATTCTAGTTTTTACTCCTCGGTTAACTTACATATGATAAAATAGTTGTTATATGTCTGTGTGAATGTTTCATTCATAACTTCGTTCATTCAGGAAAGCGGGAAAGTATATTTCGACTTGGGGTCAGAGCGTTCTCATCAGAGCATTACATAAAAAGACAGCCCCTTACGAAACAGAAGCAATGTGGCAAAAGGCGCGGAGTCGGAAGTCAGCTGTTGATATGCAATCGGGAAGGTCCCCATTTTAATAGTGCAATAAAACATTGCTGCCCGAGAAGTGCATACAGAGCTCTTTGCAATACCGCAACTGCAGTAAATACGACTTATTGCACTCGGTGACCGGCATGCCCCCTGCAGTACACCCGTTTATGCAATGCCGTTCTGACATTATGCTAAGGTAGCATAGAGAAACACTTTGTCAGAATTGCATTTCTTATTATAAGTGAAATAAATAATTATTGACATTGCAATAACGCATTTTCAAAATGTTCTTTAGCTTTTATCCTTTACCTTAAACATAATAAAAGAATCCGTCTCCCAGCAGAGCGTTTTCAAGGACAATCCGCAGAAAAGTGGTAGGATAATCTGAGTGTCTCCCAAAAGTAATCAGAAAACTAAATTATTTAAAAAACACAAACTTTCATACATTTAAATGTCAAGGATAAAGCACATAAGTTCCCACCTAAAGCTGCAGCTACATTGGATTCGTATTTCAGGCGATCTGATCCAATCTCATATCGGTTGTGGGACGTCGGCGGACGGGAGTGCCTATTTTGGTCCCGACCTCGACCGATCCGATCTAATGGATGGCCATCAGCAGTAAACTCTTAGTGCAGTAATAATGAGGGATTAGTTCAAAAAATACCACCAAATGACCATAGAAACCTTCGATTACCTTGTTGGAGGTATAAAGGAGGAGTTGAGAGGCCAATCAATCTTCCTGAAGTATATCAGTCTCGAAGAAAAATCGTAATGTAACAGTTAATTTTTAACTGTTACACTACGATAAGAGAAGCATTAATATTCATATTTTTCCCCAATGTAAATAATAGTCTCCGATTTTATTAAAGGCATATAATTAATTGTAATTATGAATCAGTGCCTAATCAGGAATAATTATATATTATAAATATGATGAAAATCATTACCAGAGAATAATTACTCAAAATGAAAAAAAACATTTTGCCTAAAAAATGATTAAGAATTGACTGTTGTAAAACAGTTCAGGTGATATAAGAAAGAGAATTCTATGAGAAATAAACGTTTGTTTCAATAAATCAATTTTAACGTCTCGGTTGTTAAGAGACAATTGCCTATGTACCTGGTAGCCTATATGTACTATAGTAGCGCAAAAACTTAAGTGTTACGATTTTGTCGCGCGAATTTTATCTAAAAACCATTTTGCAAAATCCATGACGGATTCTACTGGTATTTTTGCACCAAACATTAAAATCGGTCCTTTTTTGAGCCACGTAAAGAGCGAACTGACTAAAAATGTTTAAGTCTTTACATCTGGATTACTTCACGACGTCCCTATGGATGGAGGGAGGAAAGACCGTAATATGCATGGTATGTTTTCAATCATAACAAGTAGATCAGAGTGAATTAATACACCAGTAATAAAAGCAGTATAGGGAGCCTACAGGTGTCGGGTGAGCGGCCCAGGTAGATGAGAGCCTGAGGATTTCTAGGCTGGGCCTCAGCAAAAAGCCGGTCCCGTCAGGTTTGATCTACTAGGCTGAGGTTTCAGCGTCTACCCGTTAGAAGATCCTTCAATGGAACGGCTTCTTTCATATTTCCCATCGCCTCACCCAAGCGATACGTCTTAGAAAAAAAAAATTTATGTGTGAAACGTAGAATATCACCTGTAGCACAATGTACAATGATGAATTAATTATTTGAAAATATCCCTAAGAAACCTACATCATAATAAAATATTTTAAAGGTAATCAGGGATCCATTGCACACGCGAGTGGCAATTTTTTCCCTCTTCTCATCGCCTACGAACTTTTAAGGTCCGTCAGGTCTATATAAAGTGCAGGAATGGTTGGGTCCTGCTCCATTCCCAATTCATTTATTGTCAAAGAAGGCCGCCAAAAGGCATGCTGAAACGTCCAAAATATAGGTTCTTTTATACGAAAATTTGTCCCATTTTCTAAGCCAAAACCAACTACCGCTGGACTTTTTTTAAATTTTAAAAATTGTTGTGCTATGTATGTACCCCTGTGTAACCCCATTCTTCTGAGCGAAGGGAACAGAGGCATGAATAACACTTTCAAAACATTTCCTTGGCTTTATGAATGCCAAAAACCAGTAGGTTACTTTCGAATTAAAGCCACGTAATAAAAACTTGATTGAATCTGCAAATAATGGATTTATTCAAAAAGCAAAGATATGGCCACAAGATATGTATGTATAAATAATAACGAGAGCCATTTTTACTACCTGGTAGGTATTTCAGTAGGAATCAAAAGCTACTAAAATAATAAAATATTTTACATCGGTAATTTCTGGACTTTCAATGGAATCATTCAATTACTTTTTATATTTTTTCATTTAAAAAAACCCATCGATTTCCAGTAATTTTTCAATTTATTGTCTCGTATAAAAGGAATAATAAATCTTCTTAGTTCAGAGATGTTACGAAATGAATGGTTTCGACATTTAATGAGAATCTAACCTTGTAAAATTCAATTAATGCTTCAAATATACAATTACAAAATACTCTCTGTACATGCCACACTGTGAATATTTGAGCAGGCTTTTCGCTTTTTATGAAGTCTACATTTTGATCTAATAAATGTAATGGTCAAAGGTTCACTTAAAGATAACAGAAGTGAAATTGCCCTTACAAAGAAAATGACTAAAAATAAAATCTTTTTATTTTCAGCTCATGAAATAAAGCAAAAAATAAATTAGGGAACAGTTATTCAATGATTTCACGCAAAAATACAACCTGAAAGGAATCGGAAAGAAGGACCATTGCGGATGGCTGTACATTTAGAAGCTGTCGTTATATAACAGGGAGGCCATTGTCTCGCTCCCAAGGATTGGATTTATTTATCATGGAATAAAGATCAGTGAATATATATGGCTCTGATAAAAATCAGAGATTGAGAGAGAGAGAGAGAGAG
Source organism: Gonocerus acuteangulatus (assembly GCA_946811695.1). Taxonomy (NCBI): domain Eukaryota; kingdom Metazoa; phylum Arthropoda; class Insecta; order Hemiptera; family Coreidae; genus Gonocerus; species Gonocerus acuteangulatus. The sequence continues at coordinate 39,411,680 of OX328130.1, read as the reverse complement.
AGAGAGAGAGAGAGAGAGAGAGAGAGAGAGAGAGAGAGAGAGAGAGAGAGAGAGAGAGATGCGTTTTGTGTGGAGAGGACACAGGACCGGTTCTCAAGAATTTTAAGTATATCCGTCGGCCGAGCTCTGAAGGGTTGTGTGTGTTTAATGTTATCTTGACGACTGTTTGCATAACAGCTGCTTAGAAAAATACTTTTTTAGGGGGGCATTCATTGCTAAGGAAGGCAGAGTGGCTAAAAGGAAATATTGTACCAAATGTCTATGTTATGAGTAAATCCATTCTCTATTTTGCTTACTAGACTGATAGAACAATTTGGATTTAAGTAAATGTATCATCTTCTAAATGCAGTGTTCTAAATGACATTCATTTACTGAACTGAGTAAACACATTCCCTGCTAAGGAGAGCTATATGAATGTAAATGTTATGAGTAATGCCTTTTACGACAACTATTTTTTTTCCCCTAAATAATAGGAAAATTGGAAGTTAAGTAAATTTATCAACTTGCAAGCAATCCTTAAGCTTAGTTAGATGCGTTTTAACTGAGTAAACAAATCCCCTTTTGAGGAGAGCTATCTGAAACGAAATACTGTTCCAAATGCTTTGGGTAAAACTAATCACCCCACAGGAGTAAATCCATTCATTATTTTGTTCGCTAAACTAATAGGACAATTGGGAGCTAGGTAAATTTATCATCTTGCAAGCAATCCTTAAGCTCAGTTAGATGCATCCTAACTGAGTAAACAAATCCGCTTTTAATGAGAGCTAACTGAAAGAAAATATTGCTCCAAATGCTCTGAGTAAAGCTGATCACCCCTCAGGAAAAATTGGAAATTGACTACATCTATCATCTCGTAACGAATCCTCAGAGAGATCGCTAAATCGGATAAGCCTTTTCTGAGATGCATAAACGCACAGAAAAACATTTTAACAATCATTGTTTTGGGTGCTATTGCTTTGATAAAGGCCCCCAATAATATTTTTTCTCATATATGTACAGACAGCGATCAGTTACACTTTTATTATATATATATATATATATATATATATATATATATATATAGGGGTCTCCCGTGGTCTAATGGCTAGCGCCTTGGATTCATAAGCGGGAGATGGTGGGTTCGATTCCCAACCTTCGGCAGGAATTTTATCATCCCACGGCTCGCTGGTGAAATTCCTCGCTACACCCTGGATGTCGGCGCTAATGACCTAGATGTAGATGTGCCGTAAAAAAAAAAAAAAAAAAAAAAAAATATATATATATATATATATATATATATATATATATATATATGATCTAAGTGTAAATGCTAGTTGTGTGATGATAAGGCTACCTGACGGAGGTTAGGTACTAGAGGGTACTACGTGCGTGACCACTTGGAGTAATAATGAAAAAATGTAGGAGATCCTCAACCCTAAATTACCAGACAAGGAAGGCTCTCTTCAGGTGCCCTTTTTATAAAATAGCTTTGTTCCTCGGCTCATCTCACTTTCACACTCCCTCTTACGCTTTCTTTGTGGTTTTTTATACTTATTCTCCTTTTTTTGTACAGAAAACCTCTCTCCATCCTTCATTCTTCTCCTCTAGACTACCTGTCATTATTTTATTTTTCATTGATTATTTTTTTATTTGTATACTCCTTTATATGCTTATGCTTCTTTCAGCGGTTTGCGAAAAAATATTATCTCGTAGAGAATGTAATAGAAGGAAGAAAGCCTTTGTAAGATAAAACTATTTTATAATATATAATGTCTTAATAACTCATTTTAAATACATTTTATTAGAATTATTATTACAAAGGATAGAGGTTTTCTTTGGGTTAATGTCTGAAATTAATTCACAATTGACATAAAAATAATAAAACAAATTTAAAAAAAAAAAATAAAACTCTAAATAGAAATTTTAATATTAACGAATCCGGTTTTTGGAGTGTTTTCACTAATTAAGAAATAGTTTAGCAAACAACTTATATTATAATAACATTTTATTGTATATATAGTAAACGTATGTAAATATCGTATAAATTTAATGCTTACAAAAATGTGTTTTTTCCCCTTTATTTTTGAGTTTATCTTTACTATTTCTTGCAGTATTATTACTCAAATAGGTGGCATATGTAAAAATAAATGTGTGAGTGTGGCTAAGAGTGTATGCATATGTATATGAATATATTTGGTATGTAATCAATATAAATATATTACAAATATAGGACTAACTAAATTATATAAGGTCAACTACTTGGGAAGTCAGGTAGGAAATATTAAAATAAAGTAAAACGTCTGTTTTAAAGTATTAATTAATTCTTAAATTCGCTCTGAATGTATCAAGACAATAGTGCAGAGCTCGATGAAAATTAACAAACAAAAAAAAACTAAAACTAGAAAATGCATAAACATAATGACCAAAAATAAGCGTTAGAATGAAAGGAATAGTTGGTATAAATAAGAAAAACAGTCAGATTTTTTTGAAAAATATATAATTTTGAAGTATCGGCATGCTCTTTAACAGCCTTCTTCAGATATAAATGCCTAAAGGATGGAAGAAGACCAAAGATGCAGGTTAGTTATGCGTGTAAGAGTTTGATACTTGACTTATGGCCAGCAGCTAAACTCTTTTACTAGGATTAATTAATCATTGGTCTCCACATCCTAGACATTTATTACTAAATAAAGCTGCCAAAGACCATGCCGTATCGCCAAAAATACAGATTGTTGCCGAAAATCTAACTGTTTTTTATCCAGCCAAACCCCAATTATTCCTCGACTTATTTATAGAACAAATAATAGTATGTTAAATGTATCATCTTGCAAGCAGTTCTTCCTCGACGGCTAACTATTCGCACCTCGTTATAAATGACCGTATATGTTTCATTATAAATAACCGTTTGTTTGTCCAAAAATCAGACAAACAGTACACAAGAGCCGGCGTTTACCCCGAAAACCACAGATAAAAATAAAATATAATATAAATATACCATGTAGGCAAGTGTTTTCGAAACTAGCAATTTAATAATAAAATAAAAAATATGCCATTATCAAGATGGATGTGACTTTGGTAGAACGTTTAGTCTCAATATTTCTTAGCTCAATACTTGAGGGGGAGGGAGGAAAAACTTATAAAAAAAGTACATAAATAACAAAAACGAAAACATTAAAATAATTTAAATTAATTTTGAGTAAATTAAATATGTATGGCAAGTATTTGTTGCATGACAATTATTTGAATGGGTAATGGGATACGCCTATAAAAAATGTAACAATAAATTAAACTTACCTTACAAAGAAACAATTAAGTATAATTTTGTGAGAGAGAGAAAGCAAAATTAAATCTTTTTATAGGCTTCTTGGAACTTTTTTCGGTTAAACCAATTTTAGAGGAATGTTTAACAAAAATGTTATAATTTTATACTAGTTATAACAAGCTATACTAGTTATATAATTTCGAACGCCTGCTTATAGATAACAGAAGTTTTTAAACAAGTTAGCACCATTTTCTGGCCAGTGTAGGTCCATTGTATTTTTGTCTTCGTTAAAAAAGCCACAACCCCTTGTGGGAATCGAACCCAAGACCTTAGGCACGGAGTACGCACGACTCAGAACTCCCATTATTTTACAAATAACGCTAAAAAATTTAATTTTAAATTAATTTATTTCATGCAAGAAAATTATTATTTATTTTTTTTTTTCCTTTCCCCAAAATGTTTCCAATACTGTTTTCAACATAAGAAGGTAACATAAGAGAACGTAAACGACTTCAATAAAGATGCCTTCTTCTTCTAAGTATTCTTAACAGATTCACAAGCAAGCATACGTAAGAACGTAGGCATTTCCCGCGCTTCGCATTGAGCCAAAGATTTATAATCTGGACGTTTCGGTATGCTATTTGACAGCCTTCTTCAGCAATAAATGCCTTGAGGCGGAGCATGACCAAAGATACCGGTTGGGCTGACTATAAATTAAATGTATAAATTTATCTGAAAATCTGACTATTTTACTTAGAACTAACCCAACTATTCCTTGTCTTCTTACCACCTCGACGACTAAATATTTGCATTTCATTATAAATAAGATATTGATTGAAAAAATACATCTGTGCATTAAAAAATTATTCCTCTTCATATTGACTAGAAAAAGTAAATCTAAAAAAGAAAAAAAAGAAAATTAACGGTTACTGATTTTAATACGAAACGCACAAACAGCCCCATGTAATGACCAAGAGCAGATATCAGTAGTAAAATAAATCCCCCAAAAAAAAACATAAATGTGAAATAGAGGCCAAGTTCCTCCCCCCACAAAGAAACACTCCCTTCCCCAAAAATATCCCCTCCTAAAACCCCCCCAAAACGCCTTACCATCCTACACTCCAAAAAAAGTAGTATGAGTTAGTGTAACATGTGCACCATATTTTCAACCAAAAATATTTGCCAATACAAGAGATGATACAAGAAAGAAATGTCCAAGTTCATTAATTGGAAGACATCATAGTTACATACTAAGAACAGTAAAGACACTTCAACTGACCTTTAAAAACAACAATAAAAATACTTATATCAAGTTACTAAAATATCACTTTCCTCAACCAGGTATATTCTTAAACTTGGCAATGTTTAGTTTACTCTCTAAAGATAATTTTGGCACAAATAAAACATTGCCAAGTTTAAGAATATACCTGGTTGAGGAAAGTGATATTTTAGTAACTGGATATAAGTATTTTTATTGTTATTTTTAAAGGTCAGTTGAAGTGTCTTTACTGTTCTTAGTAAGTAACTAATAGGTCTTCTAAGTAATGAACTTGGACATTTCTTTCTTGTATCATCTCTTGTATTGGCAAATATTTTTGGTTGAAAATAAGGTGCACATGTTACACTAACTCATACTACTTTTTTGGAGTGTAGGATGGTAAGGCGTTTTGGGGGGGGGTTTAGGAGGGGATATTTTTGGGGAAGGGCGTGTTTCTTTGTGGGGGTAGGAACTTGGCCTCTATTTCACATTTATGTTTTTTTTTGGGGATCTCATTACTTTTTTCTAAGTATTAATTAAAATTTAGTTGCCGCACACCTGCTGGCTTTTGTGCTTCATATATAACCAGGGTCTTTGGATTCTGCATAAAGTTCTCCTTACTGCTTGATATTTGATACAAATAATCAACCTACATACATCTAATCACTAGCCTAGAAAAGTTAGAAGATCTTCCAGATGACATTACTCTAGAGGACAAATTGATTGCTCTCTCAACTAAAGTATTACACTGTAAAACACAGGAACCTTATCCCGAGGATAAAGATCACAATAGGGAAAATGTAGAAGGCCTTCAAGAAAAAGATAAGAACAAAGATGATACATTTTGGGTTTGTGATCCAAAACTTTGTAATTTAGATGACTCGACTTTGAAAAACTTAGTATCTGCTTTCAAGTATATTACGCAGTTAACCCCTACGACTTTATTTACAACATTTAAGAAAGAAATCACAACTGTTGTTGTTAAGATGCGTGGAAATGTTTCTTAAAACATCAAATATAGGTTCTCCTTACCAAGACGATTCATTTGATACCCCACATGATGGGTTTCAGAAGGAATGATGGCTTTCCGATGGAACAAAAAGTACAAAACGTCATAGGTAATATGACACTCCCGTATCAAGACCTACCTGCGTGCCAAGTTTGGTCAAAATAGGCCGAACGGTGTGAATATGTATAAGGAACAAACATACAGACAGACAGCTGAAAGACCTTTTTTACCTAGCCTAGTGCATTCCCCGGACCAAGGCCTACCTGTGTGCCAAGTTGGGTCAAAATCGGTCAAACGGAGTGAATTTGTGTAAGGAACAAACATGCAGACAGACAGCTGATAGACGATTTTGACCTAGCCTATGACACTACCCGGATAAAGACCTACCTACGTACTATGTTTGGTCAAAATCGGTCAAATCGTGTGGATATGTATAAGGAATAAAACGTTGGGCCAGCAGCTGATAGACGATTTTGAACTAGCCTATGACACTCCCCGGATCAAGACCGACATGTGTGTCAAATTTTATCAAAATCGGTCTAACGGTGTGTATTTGTAAAAGGAACAAACAGACAGACAGACAGCTGATAGACTATTTAACCTAGCTTATGATTCTCCCCGTATCAAGACCCATCTGTGTCCCAATTTTGGTCAAAATCAGTCAAACGGTACGGATTTGTATAATGAACAAACATACAGACAGACAGCTGGTATAAGATTTTTACCGAGCCTATATGCGTCTAATTGTTTCTTAAAACATCAAATATAGGTTCTTCATACCGAGACGATTCATTTGATACCCCACATCATGGGTTTCGGAGGGAATGATGGGTTTCCGAAGGAAGTACAAAACTGGCACGCCCCCGCCCCGGAAGCGGAGTCAAACACAACTTTTCAGAATTTTTCGATTTTTTCCTTTAATAACGCCTTCATATCTATCGTCATGCAGAATTTCAAGTCTCTAGTATCATGGGAAGTGCCTAATAATTTTGATGAGTCAGTGAGTGAGTGAATGAATGAGTGAGTGAGTCCTATAAATCCGGATTTTCGATCGCTTATATCCCAGAAACTATTCGATGTAGAATTATGAAAATTTCCAGTTTTACTCACATCTAGTAGTATAATACCTGTGTAGAATTTCATAACTTTTATCTTTACCTGGTTGAATGTTATGAGAGGGTAAAAATCGGCTCTAAGACCTCCTGTAATATACACACAGTATGCTTAGGCCGGAACTTGGCCTGGCGCACTACCGTGCGCCTAGATCCAGAGTAATTTATATATTTTTACAGTATTATCATATCTGATAGAAAGAATTATTCTTAAATCATGAATTGTATGTAAACAAAAAACTAATTAAGAAAATGTTTCACCTGGTGTGAGAAAGAGAATGGAGAAGGAAAGAGAGAACACATTTTAAGAAAATAATTTAGAAATAATAAATGGGCATAATAAATAATAAAATTCTATGAAGGAGGAAAATGATCAAAACTCAAAATTTCATTGAATAAAACTTTATTTATCACACAGTCATTTGTTTTGTGTTTTTTTTTTTTAAATTTAAATACTACAATAATTTATTTTATTAATAATAATAATAATAATAATAATAATCATATCAAAGATAGAATTGCTGTAGAAGAATTTTTGAAGGAGGGCTGGGGATATGGCGACGAATCTGGTTGCAGCAGCTTTGCCCGGAAGGCTCCAATCTCTCTTTCTCTACAAGGCAAAATATTTCCTTTCATTAGTAAATATCTTCCCTTTTTGTGGTAACATAATAATATACCCAATGTATGTTAGTAAATCCAAAAGATATAATATAAAAATTATCAATTCGAATAATAACCCATAATCGGAACAATATTTCTTAGGTAGGCAGAAGGTGAAAATCAAAAGTAACACATTCGAGTGTTCACATTAAAATGTGATATGGTGGGAGGAAGGGTTCTCAAACTTGGCGGCAAATATAAATTCTTAATTTGGCGAGAATTAATTGTTAATCATTGCTGATTTTTCCTTTATTTGTTTTGAAGGACAGAAAACTAAAAGGTTATCATTTCTGGAGGTTTTATTTTTCCAAACATTAAATTGCTTTTATTTTTTTTTGTGATAAACTGTAAATGTTTTGATTTATTAACATGTGCGCAGCCTTAGAATGGGTAAACATAATACTGGGTGTGTCAGCAAAAATACACCTATACAAAAATAACGGGAGTATAGTACTGACCAGACTATCTCCATAGTGTGCCTTAAGGTCAAAAACCATATATCTCTACAGCATCTGCCCCTCTGGGCTCTGTTGGCCTGTTACGGGACTGATTTATATATATATTTGGATGGAACGGCATTTTTCTCCAGCGGTGGTACTCCTCCTCACTTCTTCCTGGAATATTTCGATGGGTTCATCTCCATCTTCTTCAGCCAGGTACTTGTTTCTTCCTCGGTTGTAGCCAAGGGAAAATCAAACATATATATATATATATATATATATATATATATATATATATATATATATATATATATATATCTGGCGGTTTATTTAGTCACCACGAAAATTGCGGAACAACGGAACAAAAAGAATTTAGGAAAACAGTACATTTGTTACAATTGAACGAATAGATCGTGAGGTGTTGTGATTTTCATTCCGGAATCTTAATAAGCAAGCATGCCCCTCAATAACTAAGATCATCTGTGTATATATATATATATATATTGGGGCAGATTTTTTAAATTGATCTGATTGTTGACCATGAAGTTGCTCATTCCATGTGCCACGCACGCGATTAAAAGTGCAGTGCAATTTGCGTACTTGAAAATAAGCGCAAGCGCAATAAATACTCACTTTTTATAATAGAATCAGCTTCCTTGAGGCATTGTGAATTCTTACCTGCAAAAGAACAAACAAAGAAATAAATTAAAAATCTCCAATTAAATATGCATTAACAAATGTACAATGTTCTCAGAACAGATAAATAAAAATCTAAGTATTAATTCTTAAAAATTAGGTATTCAGCAAAACATTTTAATATAATATTCATTTTTATTAGTATAGTATTAAATTAATAGCATATATGAGAATCTATAATAAAAATAATCAAACAAAAAAAAATATGAATACAATAAAAGATTATTTTTATCTACTTTTAGGGCGTTTCTTCACTCCATAGCGAGGAAATCCGCTTATGAGGTTGACCAAAGCGATCCGACTAGAAAATTCCACGTTTCAGAGGCATAGATTACGAATATATATATATAAATCACGTGTCTGTCGGTTTGTTCCTAATACAAATCTACACCGTTTGACCGATTTTGAACAAACTTGGCACACAGGTAGGTCTTGATACGGGAAATCTCATAGGTTAGGTCAAAACAGTCAAATTTCAAAATTTTGTCAAAAGGTGAAAAGTTTTGTTCAAGAAAAAATGGCTACACTGAACCATTCAGATTCTGACGGCCATTTTGAATAATATCTCAAATTTATTTGTTGATGTTCCTGATAATTAGAATAACTCGTACTCATTGATGTCTTTACATCATTATATAATCATGTAATGCAGTTTATTAGTGAGGAAAGTGGAAAAAACTAGATTCTTCTAGGGATTTTCGTATACATTCTTGTATACCTGGAAGCTGGCAAGGAAATCGTATGTAAAGCAGTAATGTTCTTAAGTGATTCTCGACAGAGCGATCTCATCCGGAGAAATCGATGCTTAAATGAAGTAATTTCCGCTTCAAAAGGAAAAAGAACGGAACTAATAAATTAGTTATGACTAGAAATTATTTAGTGTAAGTACCACTAACTAAAGCGGCTTACCAATTATTTACAATGATTATATATAGATGAATAAGTATTTTACGCGGTGAAAGTCCAAAAATGTTTGACATTAGAGCCAAATATCCAGTTACCCTCTTTTTTTCAGCTATATAAAATGTACCATTCATTCATAATCATAACGTATGTTTGTAAGACCTTCGGTTTGACGGAATTAGCCTAGAAAAAGGCGAAGTAACTGGAAAAGCATTAGCTCCCGAAACCAGGTCACCGCTAGATCGTACGTGCTTGTCGTGCGGTGAAGGCAACGTCCTTGCAAACAGCCGGCCAAATCCCTCTGTGTACTCGGGGATATCGTCGTGGCACGAGAACTTTAAAAACCTCAGGATAATATCGATAAAAAACGTAGGGAAAAAATATTCGTACGTCTGTGGTTATGAAAAATCAACGGCCAAATAAGCCTAAATAAATAAAAAAAAAAAACCTTAAAAACTACAGGAATTTGCTAAAGCTTATAAAATTGATCAACGATGTTAAAAATGAGGGATAAATAATGCAAGTTGTGAAAGTCAATTATCATGTGACTACATACAATCAGCTCTCGATAAGCAGAACATCGATAAGGCAGATCCGATGTATATATAAGGCAGGTCGATTTCAGACCAAAATCGTCGAGAAATTATGGAAATAAGTCGAACTGAACTTACAACTTCGCCGATTCTCCAATCATTTTTAGTGAAGGGCCAACGTCGCAAAGGCTGATTCTGCAAACATTGTCTTCAATTGCTCTGATTAAAATTTTAAAAATAGGTTTTATGCCATCATTCATGGCGCATTCGCTAATTAAAGAATAAATCTTTTTTGTTAATTTTAGCTATTAAACAGTAACTTTCCTTGGAATATGGCAATAATTACGGTCGTTAGTATTTAGCTCTGGACTAGGGATTTCAGGTAATTCTTAATGCAGAGATTTTGCTAATGAAGGATCTGTCTGTTACTTCCTTTTTTAAATCGAATGTTTAGCTCCATTAAGAGATTGGGGATCAAAAATGATAACCAATGGACCATAGGTCATTTATATTTAAGTCTTCGAAATATTGAAAATGGTCTCTGAATAAACTATTTCACTAAAATTTATGAAAGACTTGCTGTAAAAGATACGTAGAACTTCATATATCAAAAAATCAGTCCCGTAACAGGCCACTAAGGGCCCAGAGGGGCAGATATTGTAGAGGCTTCTGATTCTTGACCATACAGCATACTAGGGAGATAGTGTGGTCTGTGCTCTGCTCCGGCCGCCTGATTTTTCCCTTTTCAGGTACCCATTAACTAACTAATTAAAGGCTGGGTGAGCCTAGGGACGATCTGGGACTCCAAATTCAACCCGCGAACGATGACATCAGACGAAAAAATCTTTAGTGCAGGCTCAGCTTTTGAACCTGGATCCTCCAGTTCATTAGTCGAGTTCTCTACCACTGAGCTAACCTTGCCCCCCAGTAGTTTATTTATACTTGCAATAATAAGATAAACATTACCATGGGGTGTCTCCTCGTGGTCCAATGGCTAAGCATTCGGGATTCTCATTCGGGAAATGAAGGTTGGAGTCCCGCCTGCAGCAGGTTGAGTTGTTTTGTCTATAGGCTCGTTGGAATTCCCTGCTACACAATGGATGTTTAGGAAGGATGGAAACCTATAGATAGCCCGGCTTTAATGGTTTGGATTTCGATGCAACGTAAGAAGAAAAATCGCAATATGGTAATGTGTGAGTGATTATATTAGCATTTTATCTGCTTTAATTTTATCTGTCAGAAAGAGGATAAAACCGTAGAAGGATGGACATACTTAAGAGATAACATTATGTAAATGGATTGTAAAATCAATGGAGAGAGAGCGCATGACATGAATGGTTTTAGTTTGATTTGGCAGTTTGATGCATAAAGAAACAAATATTTCTTTCTTTTTCCTAAGATTTAAACAACTGTGCCATATGCGCTTTCAGGTATCTGCGAGTTTTAACCTGAGAAGGCGTTGACAGCCGAAAAAAGCGACGATAAGTGGGATCAAAGAGACAAAACGCCGACAGGTGCCTGGCCCTGGGGCCCGATTAGGACGGGAGGAGTTGCAACAGTTTGCAGCTTTGAGGAGACCATTTTCGGTAGAGTTTTGCAAGAGACTGTTGAGGGCAAGCTCATATTTCACCAGAGGTCGTTGCAGACTGCCTGTCGCCGCGGTCCAAAAGACCATTTGCTTCTCGGTGACATTCCCCACTGTCAATTGAACAATCTAACTGCAATTAGGAAGTCAGATTGTTCAAAAAACACCGTCCATGGTATGGATAAATAAACCGTTACCTACCAAATCCAAACACAACATGTTACAACGCCCTTTAGGTAGTTCGATAACCAAGTACTTTTCCATGTACTTGACACAGGGAATAGAATAAAACCAGTTTCAATGCGATATCGATTTAGAGAAACCATGTAAAAAACAGGTTGGCTTAGGTTCTGTACTGCAAAAAACGACGGAGGAGCATTTTCCCATATGATACACGATTACGAAAACACAATAATACTTCGTTTTCCCATTTTAAAAAGTATTAAAACAAATATTAAATTTAAATAGAAAGCCCAAATTTTCTTAAATAGCTTGACGTAACTTGTGTGAAAATTGTGCTAAGTAGGCGGTGATCATATAAATGTTCTACTAAAAAGGTCGAGGCATAATATCGACAATACCACCCCATTCCTATAAAAAGGGGTTTTAAAGTTTCAAAAGTGATGGTTCCGTTCAATGTAAAGCGAAATATTCTAAAAATAATTGCTATTCTAAAACACACCAAGATATGTAATCTCGCTAAGATAACGCGAATTGTACTTTTCTCTCTCTCGAAAGTCGAAACTGAGAGAATGTTAACGAAACAGATATTAATATATTCAAAATCCTTCATTTTAGATATCATAGATTCATTATACGCATACAAATACTGGACAGTTCCATTAAGAACTGTTTACTCAGACTTTTGAATTGCCTGTCAAGAAACCTTCGCATTGCTAAGGCAAATTAGATAACTTTGACCATTAAACAGACTGACTCTCAGCAACTGATATTTGGGAACATATTCCTTATTCCCGGTGTGATTTTGAATGTGTACGAAGGTTTCTATGAACGTAAAACCGAAAGAATACCACGTTTTTGTTTTTTTTTTGCACGAATTAAGGGAAAATAGTTTTCCGCGGCCTTTAGTTTAATATAAATGTATACGTTATAGCGCTAAATGAAAAATAGAAATAAATATATACGTTTAGGAAATTATTTGAATGGACTAAAACAAATCCGGAATTATAATGGCATTTAAAATGCGTCGAACGAGAAATAAACCAATAGAACACTCAATGGGACAAACAAAGAGTCCATGAAACCTGGAAGACAGGTAGGGCGTAGCGGCACAACAACAAAAAAAATCCCTGGACGACAGGACAAAAGGACGCCCGGAGCCAAACCTTTCAGACGTCTACCCAAATCATCCGAAACCCTGTTAAGATATCGACTGACAAGAACGATTTCCTAAATTGTTGATGATGGACGTTATTTTTTACATTACACAGGTCTGCAAAACATTATGTTACAACTGCATGGGATCTTTCAGCTGATTTTTTTTTTTTTTTTTTTTTTTTTTTTTTTTTTTTTTTTTTTGTGTGCTGATATCAATGGTATAAGAAACCTGAACGTTGTTATCAAGTACAAATTGAAAAAAAGTCTTTCTTTTGAATTCAACACAAAATGGGTAAAAAAAAACATTCTGTTCTCTTGTTTTATTTTATACTTTCTCGCACACATTTTCGTTTTCCAGCATTGTATGTAACCCTCTTTGGCATTCAACAGTAGTCACCTACAACTAGCGAATTTGAGTTTTAACACTTGGTTACAAATCAAGCGAGAGGTATTCAAAACACCAGTTTTTACGAAAAAAAAAACACTAGGCGTGATATAATTTGTTGATTATTTTTTCGGTTTAAGCATGCAAAACAGGAACAGGAAACAGTTTTTTGGTAGCAGACTTGCTATTCAAATAGAAGGTGAGACATAAAAATATAAGGGGTGGTAATTGAATAGGACTTTTTAAGATATTCATTTGTTTAGAATTTGTAATAAATTTAGGAGTTGCTCCAAGGCAAGAGGCGGAGGAGTGAGGAGTTTGAAGGACCCGAGGGTATTATTAATGTTCTCACATTAATAAAATGTGGAAATGGTGAATGAAGAGGATTCAATAAATCTGGGCCAGGCGAAGGGATTCTTTGTATTTTGATAATAATTTTTAAGACGAGCGCTTGAATATACCGACACGCTTATAATGGGTAACTTGGGAAGCAGACATTTTTAATCCATTGAGAGGAGTCGTTGACAGTTAATGATGCGAAGGTAGGAATTTGTCAGGGGTCGGTCGTTATTTCTTAATAAAACTACATTTTCACATGTATTAAGAAATAACGACCGAACCTTGACAATTCCTACCCTAGAAATTTGTAATAAATGAATTTATTGCAAGAAAAAAAATAAGCAACTCCATATTTTGGAGTTTATGAGGAGTGGGGTAAGGGAATGTCGATTGTGTTACTCATCTCTTAAGCAGCTGTATGCTTCATCATATGCTTGCAGACATCTGCTTCTTGAATGCTTTACATCTCACCACCATCTGCTCAAAATCATCTGGTAAAGAAGGTGTTGAAACTTAAATATGACGTTTTTGTGACTTACGATGGGATGTAGATGAGTAGATTTTAATTATGGTAGCTGATTTGTAATGCAAAGAATGTAATGTTCATGAGAAAGTATACAGTCACATATCAAAGTATTTCGATATTGATTAAACATCACAATCCCGCAAAATAGGACCGGTCTATGACCCCGAACCAACTCTCGAAATACGAAACTAGAAAATAAACTCTTTAGCGCGCGCCCGAGTTTGTATATCAAGTTTTCCTGAACATTGGTCGAGTTATCCACCATTGAGCTTATCTCGCCCCAGGTTCAACAAGGGATATGTTGAATTTTGGAAAACTATGGCTTGCATCTACGATCCACCCTTCCGAGCAGAGATTGAAGACTAGGTGGCGGAAGGGAAAACAGAACTCCCTTTGGAAATCTTCACTAGGAACGGCTAAGACGGATGATATGTTAGTCGAAAGGATATTTTGAAATACAAATAAGATTTTCCCGAAAATGCCATTAGGTTAATCAACAAGAAGCCGCCAAACTTGTTGATTGCAACTCTTGAAGAGTCAGTGAACTCTTACTTTTCGTCCGCCAGTCATTTCTGTTGGTTACAGCTGTGTTTCAGTTATGTACATCCAGGGAGAATTTCAAATGTGAGGCCAAAGCTGTCGTCTTCCTACTAAAAAATAGTAACGTCCGAGGCATCTGGTTTGGAGTCGTAATAGTAATGTCCCACATAGGAGCTGTGAACCCTTCCTAACTACATACAATATCGGGTTTCTAGGCTTAGTTTAAAACTTCGGCAAAAGTACCCGTTCGGACTACAACGCCTGGTAAAGCGTGTTGTAACTGTGTGAGGAGGATTCGATGTGGTAAATTCGGGTGTTTATTGCAAATGTTTAAGCATAGACTCACAAGACAGCAGAACACAAGTAGGTAAATGTCACAGACAGCGAAAGAAAACAAATTCGCCAAAATGACCAAAAAAGGGTAACTGAATCCGAGAACCTCATTCGAGGCGTTAAAAGCTACGAACGAAACTAAAAGCGTGAGGTGAAGGATGGGAAGGAGCTGGATTCCCCAGAGGTCAGAAAGTGGTAGCTGGGGGAGACATAGACAGAGAGACAGAGAGAGGGAGAGAGAGAGATAGAGAGAAAAGTGGCTCGACAGGTCCCCGTATTTGTCGCTAGGTTCGACGCCCGCCTCCGCCGTGCAGCTCGAGATCCTCTACGCTAAAGCATTCTACACAAAATACATATCATTAAATACAATTGTAATTTAATAAGAAATAAACCAAAATGATACCATTTTACTGATAGAATACTATAAGAACAAGACAGAAAAAAATAGTACAAACAATATTTTCTGAAGCGTCTGAGTGACTTTTGATGCATCTCGTTGGGATATAAAGCAAGGTAGTGTAAGTGGCAACACACCTGAGCGTAAAAGGGTAAATTCCTTTTAGGACTTAGGAATAAAGCCCGGAAGCGTTTTTTTTTTGTTAAGACACCAGCAAAAAAAGCAGAGGATACTGGTTCAAAACAAGCATTGCAAATTAAGTTTTCATAAATAGAAAAAAAAAAAAATCAGTCCCGTAACAGGCTAAAAGGGCCCATGTAATTGGCACTATTCTAACGCCCCTGATTTTTTTCATTTGCAGGTGCCTACCAATAAAAACCTGGATGGGCCTAGGGACGGTGTGGGACACTGATTCCCTAGAAGGTAGTCTTTAATGCGCACAAGAGTTTTTCACTCATGTCCTCCAGTACATTTATCGAGTGGACCAGTGAGCTAACCTTTTCAAAATTTAAATATTGGGAAAATTTAAATATACTACATCATCTTGTAAATTATAGAATGGTTCAATGAAGATAACTAGCATTTATTTAAACCATTCAAAACAAATGTATTATTCTCAGCCTGGACTGAGTAACCACATTTAATTACTCCAACAAAAAAGAACTCCTCAAGTAAAGATAATACAACAGCTAAAATTTTATTAAAATGGTATCATGGAAAAAAAAAATTACAGTTTCCGTGCAAGTAAATTTCGTGATAAGTAAAACAACAACAAAACTTTCTTTCATCAAGCTACATCAGTGAGACTAGCCTCATTCTATAAAACGTCGAAACAGAGACCTGATTTTATTACTTTTGACCAAATAATTTATTTATTTATTCACAATGCAAAAACCCAAATCAAGTATTTTTTTTATAAGAACTGTCCATAGAAAAAATAAAAATCGTTTCCCCCATGGAACTACAGTAATAAATCAACGAGGGTGAGAGGTGACCGAGCCCACGTAACAACTTGATTGGTCTAATCAAATAATGTTGTAAACGATTAATAATTGTTATATAACTGGAGTAGGCTGTATTATGCAACACTTGTTACAAGTTTTGTTCCACAATATATTCCGTGGGGTGTAGGCCTCAGAAATATTGGTTTTGTGAAACTACTGAACACTCTCCGGTACGCTGGAAGATTGTGGTAAATAAATGTGCAATGTGTGTTTTCTTTGTAGATTTATTAGCGCCTAATAGAGTTTCGACGGATGCGTCTACATCATCAGTGCGTCATAGAATGGAATCCACTGAGGTCAGAAAATATCTAAGACTCACTTATGATGAAGCCTTCCAAAGCGCTGTCTCTATTTACGCCAATTAATCTGTGGTGGGATGTACATTTTGCATTTTTTTTTTAACGAATACATTCCTCAAAAAGGTGGAGTGTACCCGCATTCCTGAATAATTTGCTTGAAATAACCTGTGTAAATACAAAATAATCATGAATAGATTTGGTCTTTATATTTTTAAAGATTAGCCGACTCAGCCTGCGACAAAGTAATTTTCAGCTTTTCAAAGAAATCAGAGGGGCGAGTTAGGCTCAATGGTAGACTTATCGCGTCATGCTCTGGACGACCCGAGCTCGAAACAAAGATGCGACCAAAAGATTTTTTCTTAAAGTGTCGTCGTTCTAAGATAGCAGTCGGGGTCCCAGACCACCCCTAGACCCCAGGGAAAATCAGGCAAATTGAGCGTATATTTCCAGTGTGCAGTATTTTCAAGAATCAGATTGCTCTATAGTATCTGCCTTTCTGTGCCCTAGCGGCCTGTTACATGACTAAATTTATTTTCTGTATGTTAATAAAGAATACTGAAAAAATCCTTTAATACGAAATGCAGAACACTGAGAAAGAGTAGTTATCCAACCTTTCGAGTTAAAACGTTTCGATTTTTCTATTCTGTTTTTTAAATTTAAACCGTAGTGTATTGCAATTTCAGACAACGTTTTTTCACATCTTTTTCCAAGTTTTGTATGACAGCTGCCATTTCATTAAATGTTAATGTTTTCGAAGTCGACTAAGGCAATGGCAAAGCAATTCACTCATTGACAAGGAAAACACTATGTTGTAGAACACTATATATTTTTGGTTCCTTGCATATTTCAACATACTAAATAGTGACAGCACGATTTGAAGGGACTATGAAACCCATTAAAAATGTACGCTTTGGAGGCTTACCTAAAAGATTATTTATCGCACTAAAGAAGTAGCCATATTGCCGCCTTCGACATGTTGTGGGTCAAACGTTAGTGCGCAAATACGTTCGCGGGCCGCATGGAAGGTTGAAAATAAAATAACGTCAGATTAAAACGTAGACTTAATAATTTTTAGCGATAGATGTCAGGCATGAATTAATACGACAATGTTACTATAATAATATTTATTAAAATAACAAAATGTGATGTAAAAAAAAAAGGTACAACATTATACTTAAATCGTGAAATTTGGAACTATTACAAACTACGAAAGTTAAATAGCATAACGAAACCAATGAGACAATAGGGTTTAAATTTGTGAAACTAATCCATTGATATTTGGATTAATTCCACTAATACAAAGACGTAAAGAATTTTCCAAATTATCGCTAGTCAGCCTTGTACGATGTTTTGATTTATTAACTTCCATCATTGAAGACAACTGTTCGCATTTATAAGTACTGCCAAATGCACTAATCAGTCTTCTTGTGAATTTTCTAAGCTGCGGAAAATGTTCTTCTTCTACGTATGTTTTGTAGAAGTTTTTAATTTGGGTTTTCAAAATATCTTACAGCGGGCCGGCTGTTGCCCACATACGCCCTAGAGTATCTGTCCTTCTGGGCCATTTAGGCATGTTAAAGGACTTTGTTGATATCAATAAATGCCATAAAAAGAACTATTCTAGTTTTCTGTACTCCACTGCAACGCCCAATATCTCCGATATTTTCTTCAGACCATTAAACATGCACATAGTTAACTGTATATAGTTATTATGCAAGATAGTCACGTTGTGAGAGTGGATTCTCGTTGACCTTCTTGACTCGGAACTTCCAAATCCATCGCATACATCGTACCGTCGACCATGTGACATCGAACGTCTTGCGTAACCACGCCCTCATTGTTGTATATCCAAGTTTGACCTTATCCAGGCCGGAGGCTTGTTGTCTAACCCTTACAATCCCCACGCCTCCGTTTTCCTGTCAGCAAACGTATGCATAATCTTCATGGAGTACTCAAGACTTTTACTTATCTCTAGTTCGAACTATGCGGCTTTCTCTTCCTTCTTTAGGGTTCTTGATCTTTTTAAATTTAATTAATATATTTACATATTTTACAATTCCCAAGATAGCACACGGTAAAAGGTTTATGACTTCGCTTGTATTAACAGCTTCAGGACAACGCCCAAGATATCTCGGATATTGATACAGTTTATATACAGGGTGTCCCACATTGAGATGTCATAACTTTAAGGGTTTATTCTGCGCCTCATTTGTAGTTCAGGGACGCAGAAATGAGCAGAAATGACGACAACTTTCATAGAATCTACATTAAATTTTAAATAAGAAACACCAGTCATTGAAATGTTGTCATGTAAATTAGGAGCTACACTAAGAGCCATATAGATGTGAACTATTTTTATTAGGGTTTTCTTAACTCATTCAATAGTTTCTTAAACAGCTATTTGTAGACTTAGCGGTTTGCCTCCGCCTCAAAAGTTGCCTCAAAATGAGCTTTAAAATGGTACCCTGTTGTTTTAAAAACAAAAATTATTTAAGTCCATTTTTTTCTGATTTCTAAGTCAAAACCAATACATTTGCTTAAGTGCGAAGAAGCCATTACGAACACATTATTTAATTTCACGCGAATATGGTGATGTCCCATCCTTCCATCATTAGGTACACACACTTTTTGTTCTGATTAAGGATTAGGGGACACCTTGTCCCAAAGAGTGAAAGATAACAGAAGAACTTATTTGAAATAATCACAATTATTGGTATTATTTTAACACAATAAATACAGATCTTATATTTTTATACTTTGAGGGTCTTGTTTTATTAAATTTCTATTTTTAATTATCATACTTGATCATTGTACTGTTAACCTGTACAGATTTCAAATAAATAAATAAATAAATAAAATAAAACAAGACCCTCAAAGCATAAAAATGTAACATCTGTATTTATTATGTTAACAATAATTGTGATTATTTTCAAAATGTTCTTCTGTCATCTTTCACTCTTTGGGACAAGGTGTCCCCTAATCCTTAATCAGAGCAAAACATGTGTGTACCTAATGTTGGAAGGATGGGACATCACCATATTCGCGTGAAATTAAATAATGTGTTCGTAATGGCTTCTTCACACTAAAGCAAATGTATTGGTTTTGACTTAGAAATCAGAAAAAAATGGAGTTAAATAATTTTTGTTTTTAAAACAACAGGGTACCATTTTAAAGCTCATTAAATAAGGCAACTTTTGAGGCGGAAGCAAACCGCCTTGTCTACAAATAGCTGATTAAGAAAATATTGAATGAGTTATGAAAACCCTAATAAAAATAGTTCACATCTATATGGCTCTTAGTGTAGCTCCTAATTTACATGACAGCATTTCAATGATTGGTGTTTCTTAATGGAAATTTAATGTAGATTCTAAAAATGTGGTCGTGATTTACGATACATAGACCAGAAATCCGGAAAACACAGTTTTTCATAAGAAAACCCAACAGTTTTGAAAATATACAAAAGTTAATAGCTCTGCTACATGTTGAGATAGGACGCTCATTTCTGCGTCCCTGAACTACAAATGAGGCGCAGAATAAACCCTTAAAGTTATGACATCTCAATGTGGGACACCCTGTATATTATTGTAGACATATATTTATCTAAAACCAGACCATTTTCGTTACTGCCTTATAATGCTTAATAGTAGTTACCCCAAGGAAAATTTATATTTAATAAACCATTGTTGATTGAAGTATGATATTATTACAGCATTTCTCTCTTCCCTCTATCGAGACAAAACATGCTAATAAGGTAGAACTCATGACGCATTCCGGAAGTGTCACCTAGAAACGTTTACGTTTCATAACGAATAGATCATGAAAATGATATTTGGTTCGAAAATACTATGTGTGATTTGAAAGGTCAAGTTCGTTAACCTTAATAAAATAATGCGTTTTGAGCGAAATTCGTGCGAACAAAACTCCTAACGCTTACATTTTTACTACTAGGCTTCCGAATAAATATTTTATAAGCATTGGACGTGGGAAATCTAATGAAACGGTTTCCAAGGCATTATCTATAAATCAAGATTTTTTCTTTGGATTTTAGAATATATTCTTATGTATTTCGAAACCGGTTGGAAAATCGTATTACTATATGTAAAGTCGGAAAAATCGGTGTTTCAAAGGAGTATTTTTTCCGCTTAGGATACTGTCAGTTTCTTGTTGTGGCGCCTGACATCTTTCCTTTTGAGATTACATTTTTACATTTTCCATGAAAAATTAAGACATAATAATAACTGTTTCTATTCTTTTTCGAAATGGCACTACGTAGAAGAACGGAAATGTGCTAAGAAGACGCAGTTCCTGCGTGCTTTTTATATCGTCGTGGGAATAAATTTAAGCCAAACTAGTCCTGACCAACGTATTTACAGAGTCTTATCTTGTTACTATCTACTTCCTGTTCGTTCCTTTGGGAACCGAAGAAGTTTTAAACTCATTTTAGTCAACTCTAAGAAGATTATGACCATATTTATGGTGGTAAGCATTGCAATAAACTGCCAAATGATTGCATAACTCTAAAGGGTGTTTACGCTGTGCAACTTCTACTGCCATAACATGGAAGTCCCTTTATCAGGCTTGCAACTTTGCTTACAAGCTGATGGCAGGAATACCTAATCCATGCAACACTCTTTTCAAAATGTTACGAATATTGCAATTTCAGTTATAAGTTCCTGACAGAGACAAAATCTTGCGAAATGTTACTAAACATCTTAGGTCAGAAAAAGTTTTGTTCTTTGACATCTAGCGTATATATTAACTGAACGCATAATACCCATAATTTAATTTTTAAAAGGAGACCTGGGGGCAGTGAGTGTTGAGGCGAGAGCACTAAGGTGCCCATTCCCACTCGGTAGAAAAGGGTAGTGACCTATCGATAACCCGTCCTAAAATACTGGGCCAACTAAAAATTTGTGTTAAAATTTAAATAATAATTTTTAAAGTGTCTATGTAGGATCAATGTAATTCCATATTACTTGATTATTCCTACTTCTAAACAAAAATCATTTGAATAATAAAACTGTAAATATTTCTTCCTCCACAAAGTGACCAGCATCCTGTCTGTCCTGCATCCATGACTGCCCCTTCCTTCAAATCCCTCTCAATCCTCCTTTGGAACGCCAATGGACTCCCAGCCCACAAAGACGAACTGACTCACTTACTTCAAGACAAAAACATTGACATAGCCCTGATTACAGAAACTCACCTGACTGGCCGACTACATTTCTATATCACTGGATATAGGACACACAGAACGGACCACCCAGACGGGACTGCTCACGGGGGTACTGCCATCCTAATCAAATCCTCCATTTCCCACTATCCTGATCCTTCACCTATTGCCCTGGAATGTCTGCAGAGTACCACAGTTACCCTCCAATCCTCTTCCCATGTCCCAATAACCATTTCCTCTGCTTATTGTCCACCCAATAAAGCAGTCTCTTCTTCCGTCCTCAATTCCTTCTTCTCCTCTTTAGGTCCCAGATTTATTGCAGGAGGGGATTACAATGCCAAACATCCCGAATTTGGATGTCGAACCTCCAACTCTCGAGGTAACCTTTTTCACCAAACCATCCATTCCCACAATCTGAATATCATTTCTCCTCCCAATCCATCCTACTGGCCTACTTCCAGATCCAAATCTCCAGACATAGTGGATTATTTTGTAACACATGGTGTCAGACATGTTCCTTTCCATATTTCCAACCTATTTGATTTATCCTCTGATCACAGCCCTATATTGCTTTCCTTTAACATTGATCCTATCCTTTTCACTCGTCCTCACCGCCCATCCCTCATCAACGGCCCAGTTGATTGGTACTCATTTAAATCCTCCCTAAATTCCTCTCTAAACCTAAACATCCCTCTTAAGACTAAAGACGATATTGACACAGCCATAAACAAACTGACTACAGACATTCAGACTGGACTCCTTATTTCCACTAAGAAATGTCCTCATAGATCACCTCCAGTGACGTATTTCCCCGATCATATACAACTCCTTCGAACCGAAAAAAACAGAGCCAGAAGAATATGGCAAACCACACGTTATCCATCGGACAAGACTCGTTTCAACCAATTGACTAGACAACTACAATACGAACTACACAAACACTTTAACAACAAATTCGCCGAATACACTCACAAACTTACTCCCGATGACAAATCCCTATGGACAGCCACTAAACGAATCCTATCCCATCCAAATCCATCACATCCTCTCCGTCGAGATGATAACAGCTGGGCTAAAACCGACTACGAAATTTCTTAAACCTTTGCATCCCACCTCTCCCAAGTATTCCGTCCACACGAATCCATCCAAAACCCTATCCATTCTTCAAATGTAGAAGAATTCCTAGACTCAGCCTTACCGCTTTCTCCTCCTCCTTCTTCCTTTCATCCTAATGAAGTATCCTTAGCTGTCCACAGACTTAAAAACTGTAAGGCACCTGGACCCGATCTTATCACCCCCTTAATCCTCAAACGCCTACCTAAAAAAGCTATCCTATTCCTAACCTATGTATATAATGCAGTCCTAAGAACAACCTACTTCCCCAAGTCCTGGAAATTATCTACCATCAAAATGATCCACAAACCCCAAAAACCTGTAAATTATCCTTCGTCCTATCGCCCTATCTCCCTCCTTCCCATTATGGGAAAAATCCTCGAAAAGCTTCTCCTTAAACGTCTAATCCCCATTCTAGAACCCTGCCTCCCTCCTCACCAGTTTGGTTTTCGAATATCCCATTCCACGATTCACCAATGCCACAGATTAGTTGACTCAATCTCCTCTTCCTTTGAGCAAAAGAAGTATTGTTCTGGTGTATTTCTTGATATCGCTCAAGCATTTGATCGGGTATGGCACCAGGGCTTGCTTTTTAAACTCAAAAAAATCCTTCCCTCAACCTATTACCTTATAATAAATACCTATCTTTCCGACAGATCCTTCGACGTCTCGTGCGGATCATCTCTGTCCTCTTCCTTTCCTCAGCTTGCTGGTGTTCCACAAGGCGGCATCCTAAGTCCTATCTTATTCCTTGTGTACTCTGCTGACATGCCCATCCACCATTCCACAACCCTCTTTACTTTTGCTGACGATACAGCCATCCTCTCATCCAATTCAGATCCTATACTTGCTTCCAAACACCTTCAATCCCATCTCCAACTGCTTGAACCATGGTTCATAAAATGGCGGATTAAAGTTAACCCAGAAAAATCTTCGCACATAACATTCACGCTTCGAAGATCCAAATGCCCTTCCGTCAATCTTTTCCAAAGGGAAATTAGTGAAAAAACCCAAGTTACCTACCTCGGCCTTACCCTTGACAATCGACTTACCTGGATCCAACACATACAAAAGAAAAGACAGGAAACAAACAGACGTTTTAGACTACTAACTAGACTACTAGATTCTCGCTCCAAACTATCATTACAGAACAAGAGACGGACTTATACTGCAATAGTTCAACCCACCTGGACGTATGGCTTGGAAGTTTGGGGGTGTGCCAAGCGATCCAATATCCTCAGAATCCAATCTCTCCAATCCAAAATACTCCGTAAAATAGTCAATGCTCCGTTCTATGTCTCAAACTTCACTATCCACAATGACCTAGAAATCCCCTTTGTCCAAACCCTGTCCAAAACCCGATACCTTAACTTCCACTCCCGTTTGCCTGGTCACGACAATCCCCTAATCAACAAGTTATCCTCATCCACCATTCTCGGTAACCCTCATCGTCGCCTTAAGCGCAAATGGCCTAGAGACCTATTGTAAACTAAGCTTGTAAAATGTTAACTTCAAATGTAAATATTGTAAATAGCCATACAAAAACCAAATGTAAATATCCCTGTAAATTTCTAGTTAATAGGTTTTGGCCACTGGGCTTTTTTTTTTCTTCCTACTGATATATCATGACTTTAGACAAGAACAAAAGAATTATAAAAAATACATTATTGTATTGTATAATTTTCAAATAAAGATATATATAAAAAAAAAAAATATTTCTTCGTACTTTGCGCCTGAATTGGTGCTTCAAAGGCTCTAAGAAAAAAATAGGTTTATGAAATTATATACCAATATATATACACAGTTATATATTTATAAGTAAGTAAAATGTCCTTGGTGGGATTTTGCCTGATGAAGCCAGACAGGAAACCGGCGAAATATTACACAACGGAGACCAACACCGCCGTAGTAATCTCACTAACCAAATGTATACATACATAAAGACCCCCTTTTGCCCTTAAGCACAAGTAAACAACAACATACATAAAGCAAGACTAGAGGAACTCATCTAAAAGTTGTGACGGATAATACCATAGGATGTGGTGACCTATTTGGCAGGAGGCAATAGCCGGGCAGAACGTGATTGCCATCCTAAGTCCGGGCCACTATAACTCGCGGACTATAAATTTGAGATGCAGCCGTAGAGTATACCTCTCATAGGCTGAGCCGTTTCTTTAATATTTGAATTTGATACTTGGAAAATATGAGGTCGGTGCACCGAGCTATCCAACAATAGACACGATTTGAGATACTCCATCGCTTCTTGGATCCGGAGGTGAACCTCGGAAATCTGTAAACACCATATCATTCAATAGCTTCTCTCTAATTATCTAATTTGGGCTCAGTTCATAGAAAGAGATCTGTTGGTCATTGCCTACATAGTCGTCAAAAAACGGAGATTTGTGCTACTTCATAGTATTAGGACTATGGAAATTTAGTAAACTATTTGCTATAATATTAATGACACGATTAAAGTTCTTATTGAAGTGCGCGAATGAACGCATTTAAGTACCCTTAAAGCTGATCGTTGGGTAATAGTCTTGAATGTCTGAATGCTACTGTTTATGCTGCTGATGTTTTTATGAATGATATCGTGCAGTATTGACCAAAGAAATAAGAAACAATTTTATTTATAACAAGACAAGTAGGACAAGAAGGCAGATTTGTAATATGCACTAGCCGTTGGAGGGAAAGTGCATTTTTTGGATCATCGGTTGTTGAAATGTACTATAGCACTGAGCCAGCTGCTCTATCCTTTTCAACCTTTGCGTTCTATCAGCGATTCCTACAGAACTCCTTGACACGCGATCCTTTCGAATGGCTAGGATCCTAGGATATTGCTTACGATTCTAGAATGTTGCGTTTTGGGTTTGAACAGCAGACCATATATATTCCCAAGCCCGCAGAAGATCTTGCGGAATGTCTAGAAAGGCTAAGAAACTTTCACTGTTTACACTACATTTCCTCAGATGATTACCACAATAGGTAGAGCCTGGGTCACTATAAGGTAAATAAGAAGCCACAAATATTCTTTATATTGGCTAACGTTTTCAGGGAGTTTGCCTCATTTGGAGTCTAGGAATAAAGCTCGGCTGAGCAAGAACCACAAAATGAACTTGAAAATAGTGCTGCGAATTTTGTGAAAATTTGATTAATTTACCATAGTTAGCTTGAATTTCCAAAGGCTTCTACAAAGCCAGTGAACCGTTGTGTTTTGTACAATTAAAGGAAAGTGGTAATCGAGTATTAGAAACCAACAACTATTAAGAATATAACTTAAGGAAATTGAGACATTTTTTCATTTTAGAGAAGAGGCTAAGGCTAATAAAGAAAATAAGAGCTTCGAATTTATAAATCATAGCCAAGGTCTTATACACTTAATAAAGGTTTTGTAATTATTTCGTTAAATTCGGAAAGAAAAATTAGATTTAATAGAACGTAACGGCATATCACCGAGAAAGAGGAGAAAGGTTGAGAGATACAAGGTTTGGAGTGTACTATAGCTATTGTGCAATAACCTCTGCTACTTCCGGAGGAGATAAATACCCAAACCTACTTCCGGACTCTTCACCGGTCAATCGAATCACCTACCGAGCTACCCATTTCTCTATGGAGGTCTGATCATACAATGGAGTGAAATCCACAAAAGCATTACTTCCTAATGGACTTGCTTAGTATGATTCTCTGATTTATAGTTGATAAAATAATCCCAAAAAAAAACATAAATGTGAAATAGAGGCCAAGTTCCTGCCCCCACAAAGAAACACTCCCTTCCTCAAAAATATCCCCTCCTAAAGCCCCCCAAAAACGCCTTACCATTCTACACTCCAAAAAAGTAGTATGAAATGGTGTATTAATTCAACCAAAAATATTTGCCAATACAAGAGATGATACAAGAAAGAAATGTCCAAGTTCATTACTTGGAAGACCTCATAGTTACTTACTAAGAACAGTAAAGACACTTCAACTGACCTTTAAAAACAACAATAAAAATACTTATATCCAGTTACTAAAATATCACTTTCCTCAACCAGGTATATTCTTAAACTTGGCAATGTTTAGTTTTTCTCTAAAGATAATTTCGGCACAAAAAAAACATTGCCAAGTTTAAGAATATACCTGGTTGAGGAAAGAGATATTTTAGTAACTGGATATAAGTATTTTTATTGTTGTTTTTAAAGGTCAGTTGAAGTGTCTTTACTCTTCTTAGTAAGTAACTATGAGGTCTTCCAACGACTTTATTTACAACATTTAAGAAAGAAGTCACAACTGTTTTTGTTAAGAAGCGTCGAAATGTTTTTTAAAACATCAAATATAGGTTCTCCTTACTAAGACGATTCATTTGATACCCCACATGATGGGTTTCAGAAGGAATGATTGCATTTCGATGGAACAAAAGTAGAAAACGTCATAGGTAATATGACACTCCCGTATCATGACCTACCTGCGTGCCAAGTTTGGTCAAAATAGGCCAAACGGTGT